>RBNI01002340.1:0-18800 GCA_003990745.1 Jimgerdemannia flammicorona | reverse complement strand
AAAAAAAAAAAAAAATATTTTTTTTTTTTTTTTTTTTTTTTACTATTAAATAGAAAAAGTTAAATAAACTTAGAAATATTATAGCTTTATTCAAAGATATATATATATATTGAATAAAAAATTTATAGATAAATTTATCTATTAAATAAATTAAT
This sequence comes from Jimgerdemannia flammicorona, assembly GCA_003990745.1. Classification (NCBI taxonomy): domain Eukaryota; kingdom Fungi; phylum Mucoromycota; class Endogonomycetes; order Endogonales; family Endogonaceae; genus Jimgerdemannia; species Jimgerdemannia flammicorona. The sequence continues at coordinate 18,645 of RBNI01002340.1, read as the reverse complement.
TTAAATTAAAACTCTTTAAAATATTTTATATAAAAGAATCTTTTATCAAATTATAACTGTTTGAAATTTTAAGATATTAATTGAGACTAGGCTGCATTCCATAGTATCTTGAGTTACGACTATTTTGATAGTGTGCATTTTTAATATTGCAGTGTGTGTAGATCTTAGCCAACTGACAAGCTTCTTAAAGCAGATCTTGGTCTATGTGTTTGGTCTCAATCCATCTATTTATATCTTGCTTTAAGGCCTTGAGAATGAAATCTTAGCAATAAGCCGAATCGTTTGCAGAAAGAGGGACAGCAAGAATGCCATGATCCAAATCCTATAAAGTAACGCTTCACACCAACTATCACACCTCATTCTGTGATGGTGTTGGCCATCAGAGAATTCAATTACTTTTTATCTTTCAATGAAGAGATATAAATATACAAGAAGAATAAATATGGCGCACATGAATGTGCAATTAGCCTCACTACTACAACCTACCAACCAACTCTCCGTCTCAACGAATCGCGTCCAACCATTAATTACATCTCGACTACACCCACATCCCTCCTCACCTTCCCCCCCGAACTCTGCCGTATCGCCTCCCTCACCACATCCATCCCATCCTCCTCCACGTTCATCGTGGTGTACCCGCCTTTCCAATCCAAGACGAGCACACGGTCGTGGTACAGCAACAGGTTGGTGTTGTGGCTGACGGTGATGAGTGAGATGCCAAGATTGCGCGCCTGTGAGAAGAGCGAGGACTCGGTGGTGGAGTCCATGTGGGAGGTGGCTTCGTCAAGGACTGGATGGTAAGCCGTGCAAAGGGTTAGGAATGAAATTCGCTTGTTTGTCCGGGATGATGATCGCTGTCAGAGCTTTCGACTTACTTGCGAACAAGGGTTTCCAATAGAAGATCCTTGCGAATGATAGCTTCTGTTGCTCGCCGGGCGATAACATCTTATACCAATCCTGGCCGTACGGAGTGTCAAAGGACTCCACCATTGTGGCAAGGTGGCTCAAGCCAACTTGCTGTAGTAACAATTCAATATCTTCGTCGGAAACTTGGGAAATAGACAGGCAAGATAAAACTGATCAGTTGGGTTCCATGTACTGGTTACGATCAAAAACGAGATTCCTAAGTGGCGCTGCCTACTATTATTTGTGGAATCGATGCTCGGATACGTGATCTGGGCTCGCAGGGATCCGAACAGAAGATAAGGCGTCTGCGGCAGGAAGATGATCTCTCGGCCAGTTTTTAGCGTAGGCAGGACGACCCGGCCTAGGAGTTTCGAAGCAATTTAGATGCGATCGTCAAACTAAATGCGAGCATCAAGCATAAACGTCTGAACCACCATCTGCTTCATATGATATGATAGATAGCCTACCTTTGGAGCAATGCCACAGGCCACCCATAATTCTGAGGAGAGATGTTTTCCCGCTTCCTGGTATAAATTATGAGAGGAACAGAAGAACAGAGGATCATGACACTATTTCACCCCTCCGGCGGAACAGATATCAACAAACATTGAACATTCTCGACTCAAAGAGAAAGCACAACCAATATTTACCGTTAGGGCCAACCAGCATCCAATTTGTATCCTTCTCAATCAGCAGATCCAGATTGGACATGATCGGTTTCCCTGTGGGGGAGCTAAACGAGATGTTCTCAAACTTGATGAAGATGTTGGCGCTGTAACACAATGTGGTGAAAGAGGGTTCGAATTAGTGAGGTCATGAGAAGGCATTGAACTTCATATTAACTGCTTTCTCATGACCTGAGATCATGGACGATATAAACACCTGTTTCCAGCGATACTTACATGGCTTGATCCTCCTCCTCCCGGTAGGGATTATCAATATCGATGTTCTCGAGCTCGGTGTGGATGTCTGTAAGGGTCTCGATGAGCTGACCGATACGCGCCGTATAGCCTGCAAGATCGGAGATCTTGGTGGACTGCTCGATGATGACCGTGAACCGGTAGATGAGATACAATGACAGGAAGGCGTTCTGTTCGAATAGGCCGGGGGGAGGAGGGTTCGTTGAGATGGTTGGGTGCGCAATGAAGGATTGACGCATATAACGAGGCAGAGAATCATTAAGAGCATGCGAACAAAAATAACTTTCACCATCACATACTTTGCTGATCAGTTCGCTCAACTCGCCGCTGCTCATGCCATCATACCGGCCCGTGAAGATGGGGATGGCAATGATGAGGTAGCTCAGGATGGAGCCAAAGTAGGAGAAGGCCTCGGTGACGACTGTGGAAACGAGGCAGCATTATTCAGTATTCCGGTCAAATGAATGCGTAATCGACTTGGTATGATAGTGATTTCCCGAAATATCGCGTACGTTGCAGCGCGAGCTCCTTGTTCACGATCTGGCGCTGGTAGGATAGCAAAGCGCTCAGCGATAGTCCTATCCGCACATTTTCTTCCTTCTCGCCACGGGAAAAAGCAATCGACTCGGCAAATTGGCGGAGGCGGACGTGCAGGTATCTGTCGAGGATGGGAGAACACAATAATGAATTGACATTTCTGGTAATATCCTGACATTTCTGGTAATATCCTGACAATTCTGCTTCCACTGCTCCCTAATATAAGGCGTGCCAAGCCATCCGCTCCACTCACCGGAAATTACCCTCGTGGAATTCTTTCATAAACACGATGTTGACAATCGGGTTGATCAATGCCCGGCTCGAGACAGACCCGAGCGCAAAGTAGGTATATATCAAAAACGGGCCGATGAACCCGCCGACGGACCAGCATTTGTAGGTGTAATAGATAATCAGCAAGGGAGAGATGATGAGTTCCTCGCAGATCTTGCGCACAGTCTCGGCGAATTTGTCAACGTCTTGGGTGATACGCTGGTCGCTGTGTTCGTGCGAAGATGATTGTAGGAGGTGGGGTTGAGATGCGGTTGTGTCGGCAGCGGCCGCGTCGTAGAACGCATCTTTGCATATTACTTACGGATTATCGATTGACTCATGCATGGCCAGTAACCGGTAGAAAATGTTCCGTTGGATATACTGATCTTGTATGTAATCGGTCAAAAGCCGTCGAATTTTGAGGGAGAATAATCCCCCCATGAACTTGACGAGGCTCTTGCCCTACGAGCAATTAGATTCAGATCAGATCAAAAGGGTTCGATCTCAGTCATCTTTCACAAATTCCCCTCCCAAAATAAAATAAATTTGGGGATGCCTCCAACGTACCAAGGCAGCAGCCGCAATCAGCAGGATTGTCGGCAATATCAACGCCCCGAACGCCTGCGCGTTCTTATCAACAAGAACCTTGTAAAACTTGCCGGTTACCATCCCAACAAAGTACACGACCACCTCGTTCAAGCAACTGACGCCCACAAATACGAGATACATCCACAGCAAGCTCCGCTCCCTGCTCTCGCGGCTGAAGAGGCCCTGAGTCGAGGGCGTGAAGAGGAGCCGCAGGATGCGCTTCAGGCGTTGCAGAAAGAGTTTGTCAAAGCTGTAACGTTGCTTCGGTGGAGGGGCGGTTGGGGTGGTGATGTCCAACGGTACATGTCGAGCCCTGGCACAGAAGAATAATGTGAGTTTGGGTAAATCAGGAGTTCGAGAAGCAGTTGATCATACACAATACCTTCTGTCGTCATCGTCTTTTATGGTGGGAACCTCAAAGTTCTGTGCGTGTGGAGTATCGTCTGGCACAGACCTATATCCTAGCCTCATTGTCTTCTCGTGGTTGTTTGACGTGCACCAGCGTGTTTGACGTGCTACCAGCGCCTATCATCAAATTGTGAAAGGGTATTCCCACGTCACATGACCCCCGGAACACTATAAAAGAGGCTGGATTGTCCATCATCAGATCATCAGACAAGGTCATGCGGTGGGTGAAACATTTGCAACGTGCCATTGGGCTTGCCCAAGATCAAGCGGGCAGTGCTATACTGTTTTTATACATTAAAGGTATATATAGGTCTGTTTTATGCTTTCTTATATTTAGATAAATAGCTATCAAAGAAGCTATTGTTAGTTGATAATAGTGAAGTATACATTATATTAATTAATTAAATAAATTAATAGCCATAATACTAAATAATAATACAAACAATAAACTTAAAAAACAATAATATCAATCAAAGTATAATATTAAACAATAATATTAATATTAAATAACAAACTTAAACAATAATATCAATTAATAAAATCAAAACTAAGCAAACCTGATGACCAGAGTAAATGCTGAAAACATACAATGAAAAGATGGGAGAAAATCACGTGTAAACCGCCAACGTTCGTACCATTGCAGTAAATATTTTACATGAAAAGGCATCCCGCCCTCCACAATCATAAAATGCAAGTCAAAAGAATCTTATAGTGAAAACTAACGAGGAATGTCGTTTAAACCCCTCGAGCTGCTCTATATGAATCAGATATCTATGTACAACGCTGCAAACAGGTCGAGCTCAACGCTGCTCCTGAAAAAGCAAACATGCGAATTGAAAGTCAGTCATCAAGTTGACAGACAACGTAATTCCACAAAAGATGGAAAGACAATACGAACCCTGGGCTTTTTCTGGAACCGGCTCTCCTATAAATGCACAACACAATACAAATAGAAACAGAATCAATGGATGGACTTGAGCAACCCTCCAGGGCACGCCACAAATCAACTCGTCAAACCTCCACCGACCAACCCCCTCCACATACCTTAAGCGCATTCTGCAGGTCCGACTCCGCTTGAAACTTGTTCTCAATTTGCCACTGCTTGCTCTTTTTCATCTTCTTGACCTTGCCGCGGTCGTACTCGGCGTCGTACTGCGACTGGCGCTTCTTGGGCGCGGAGGTTTGACGTAACGCGACGGCGCGGCTGGCGTCCGTAGAGGACCCGTCCCAACGGTCCACTGCAGGCGACGGGGAACATGGTCAGAAAAATACGCGGAAAAACGGTCTTCAGCACCGAGATCAAAGCAAATGAGACTAACCAGAACCGCCAAACTGGCCCTTCGGCATCCCAACCCCCAGAATCCTATCCTTCACCTCCAAGCTCTTCTCATAAGCTGCCTCCCTCTCCAACAGCTCGTCCAATTTGGCCCTCTTCGACTCCATCTTGTCATTATAGTTCACTACAATCGCCACATTCCCTTTCTCCTTCGCCTTCCCTGAAATCTTCCTTAGCTCCTCCACCGGCGGCGGCGTCAGCTTCTCTTCCCCCTTGCTCTTGATCGTCCACCTGTCCTCGCTATTCAAGACCGACGAGTACGTCGGGGGTGACTGCGATCCATGTAACGACTGCCTCGATAGCGCCAGCGGCGTGACAACCCACTTGTCGGCGCCGACGGTCGTGGGCGCCGGTACCGCGCAAGCACCGTCGACGGAGGGGGATGGCGAGGGTGTCGGGAGGAGCGAGTTGAGCTTATTCGCTCTGGATGTAGTTGTCGATGTTATGTCTTTGCGATCGGCCTCCGCCACGGTCGATTTACTAGTCGCCAGCGACTTGGTCAGCGTTTGACCCTTCTCCTTGTTTGCAGCGACCGCTGGCGACTTGGTCTGCGTTTGACCCCTCTCCTTGTTGGCAGCAACCACTGGCGACTTGGTCGGTATCTGACCCCTCTCTTTCACAGCATCCACCGGCGACGTGGTCGGCGTCTGACCCCTCTCCTTGTTCGCAGCCGTGGCCAGCGTCTGGCCCCTCTCCTTATTTGCAGTAACCACCGGTGGCTTGTGTCTGTTCACTACGGGCGGTGCATTTGCGTATCTATTCGCCTGCGGCTTCTCCTTTGCAAACGTCCGTCTGTCCACCACCTCCCCAACCTCGCCCGACTCGATCTTGACGCGCTTCACGTTCTGCTCCCGCACAAACCCGTTCGCCCGATTTTCGCTATTCGCGATCGCATCCGATTTACGCTTCACCCCCTGCGCCTGTCCTCGAGTCTGTCCCTGGGTCTGGGCCTTGCGATCCACCTCCTCGTCCGTCCCGTTCTCGTCAGACTTGAACCTTTTTGGCGCCTGTAGTTGTAAATTCTGCTTCGCCTCCTCAAGTTCCCGTTTTACAGTTTGCTACGCAAATGGAGAGACTGATCAAAAAACGTCGTCTGGAGTAAATAAAAAGACTCTAACAAACCCGCCAAAAAATTCTCCGATCACAACAACACACCTGTACCGCCGCCACCTGTCTGCGCGAGCCATTCACCGACTCCTGCGCATAGAACAACATGTACGCCCTCTGCTGAAGCACGGTCGTCATGCTGACCCGCGTGACAGAGCTGTCGTTCATGTTGTACCATGCGCCGTTCGTGCTCTTGACGAAGCAATAGTAGTGCCCCGAGTTGCATGACCCGCCCGCGTGCACCAGCACCGCGTACAATCTATAGAGATCCACGCTGCTCTTCTGGTTATGGCTCACGTACTCGCGGAGATCGAGCGTCTCACGGAACTCGATGTGCTTATTGATCTTGCCACCGCCCATGCCGCCGCCGAACATAAAGCGTTTGAGGTGGACGGTGAGAACTAGGGGCGCGTGGTATATCGTCAGCTGTTTTCGCGCGTCTACTAGGCCTTGGCATTTGCTAGGTAAAACGAAGAAATGTCAGTTCTGATACAGCTTTACAATTTCCATCATCGTCGGAAAAAAAAAAAAGTCGGGTATATTTTCAATTACTACTCACCCCTCGCAACGATACCGATTCGCCTTGGTCAACAACTCGGGCTTTGTGAACCCCTTAAACGCTTGGTCGACGGTGCTAACATTCTTCACGTCCAGACTCACATCCAACATAGGGTCAAATGTATTTGACTCGCGTTGGCATTGCATGCACTTGATCTGGCTCTGAAGGTAGCCGCCAAAGATCTGGTGAATCACCGTTGTCTCTTTGATGCGGTGATCCATTTTGCTGTATACGCGAGATTATATTGTGTGAGATTCAGATATAGGGAAGGTTGTGCAGGCTGTATGATACTGATAATAGTTATATCCAGTATGTTTCTTGGAATTACCTGTCATAACCGGCCAAGGCGCTGTTTGCCACGGCATCTAAAAGATGCCGCATAAACTCGTGGGAATCCTCCTGCCGCCCGTAACGCATGTGTCTTGCGATTTCTATATAAATTCAGGAAAACATGGGAAATCAAACCAAAAGACTCTTCCAGATTTGTACCTTGCTTTCTTCCATACAAACGTTCGCTCGATCTCACTATCTGCTCAGAATTATAATTGAAAACATGCGGGAAATGCCGCTTACGTTTTAGTCTTCCAATGATATTCCTGGGGCAGAAAGCGCTGCCCTTTTCGCCGCTGAAGGTGCGCATGACGTGTTTCTCCAGCTCACATAGCATGCAATTGTCTGTCGATTTGCCTGCAAGGTGAAGTGTCGCGGCGGGAAATGAAGAATTAGAACGATAGAATGTTCCGAGAAATGAGTCTTGTGGGACGTCAACACTTTCTGTGAAAGATCTCGATTCCAAGCAGGATTGGTGACGATGAAGTGTATAAATCCGTCCACTTACAGGATTCGCCGTGCTCTCCGGATAGCAGAAAGTTGGCCAGTGGGGGTGTATAGGCCAGACACTGCATGACCGAGTTCAAGAAACACGTATTGCTAAGGTTGACGAGACCTGGACCAACAGGTCGCACTTCCTGCCAGGTCGGCGACAACCTGTTCTTGTCGAACAACATGCGAGAGGGACGACGGAACCCGTTCTCATCCTCGAGCGGGTTTCCGGAATCGTTCCCAAGGACGTTGGCACTGAGTTGCTGTGGTTTCTGCTCGTATGTGGTGCCAGGGATCTCGTTGATCGGGCGGTATTTCATCTTCAGCGCCTCGAACTCGCGGTCGGGTTGTGTGAACTCCTTGAAGACGATCCGACGCTGGAAGATCGGGGAAGGAACGTTCTTCTTTGTTAGAGCTGCATCAATGCGAGATTCGGGAGGAGGTTTTGATGTTATGGTTGGCATGGCTTTTGGCTGTGTGTGTTAGACAGAGTAAGAGTTAAGTGTGGGTCTGTATATAGGCGAAAAAAAAGACCGGTCACGTGAGCAAACATGACATTCTGAGTTCTAAGGCCATTTCGAAATCCGCTATTTTTCGACCTCTAAGCGTAAGAAGGGTAGGCATACTCATAAAACCAATGGTGCGGAGATTGCCATCACGAAGCTCGGAGAAAAGAAATCTTTGGGGTTCTTCTACTTACCGAATACCGCTAATGGTGCTCCACTATTGTGTCCGTGAGCTGTGGCTTGTTCTGTCACACGCAGATCAATTGTGGCTTGGTCCAGCTGGCCTCATATAGTATCATATGTATCGAAGATATGATCACATATCAAATAATAGTTAGTTGTATATATATGTATTGTGATATATATCTAATATAATTTTATAAGTTAAATTTTATAGATATTCTATTTAATATCTCTCAATTTTGTAAATATAATATATAATATTTTCTATATTTAATTATTATTATAATAATTTTATTATTATTCTTAATTATTATTACTATTATTATATATATTTAGTAGATATATATATTAGCTTTTTTTTTTTTTTTTTTTTATAAGTTAATTTATTATATTTTTTTTTTTTTTTATTTTTTTTTTTTTTTTTTCACAAGGTAATTAGATATATATTAGCTATCATTAATTTTTTATTTATCTTAGTTGCCATATAGCTCTGCACTTGATCTATGCTTAGTTGTATCCAGAATAATATAATATTTATAGTCTTCAAGATTATACAAATTCCACCTATATACTGTTTAGTTGAAAACTGCAAAAATCGGTGTAATATAGTGGCGTCGATTGCGAGGCCTACAAGCCACCGATAGTATTCTACGTCACGGCATCAACCACAACAAGCCCGAGTGACTTCGCATCTCCCTACCATGTCACCACCAACACTCCCACCTCACGAAATACTCGAAGAAGGAACCCCGCGCGAAGGGAAGCTAAAAGGAATCCGCTACAATGGGTGGACCATAACCTCTCGGAAAGCCCCTATTCTGAATTCGAGCGAAATCGACATGTGAGCTGTTCAATGCAATTGCTCCCTTCTTTCCTGGACATAATCCCCTCTTAGACTCAGTCGTTACCTCGTTTGGTTACTCCCTTCAAGCGCACAAGCCGCTCTTGGTATCCCGCTCCCCGAAATGATTTTCGGTAATAACCACCTCACCCTCGAACACGAGCGAGGCTTTCGGCTTGAGTTCCGCGCATTAGACGCGTTGAAGCGGGTAGACTCGACATCGGGAAGTAGCGAGATGATTAAGGTGGCGTATGCGGAGGAGTGGAGTAGCAAAAGGTAGGCTTAGTTTATTGTGGCTTATAGGAGGTTTATATTTGATAAGCAGAATTACTAGTTTGTAAGTTCCTGTGTTTATCCGAATGGTTTTTTATGCATCGTCTTCCCTATTCAATATGTATATTAATTCTGCACTGTAGCAATGCCAATCATGAAGATATCAAGGACGTGATAAAGCCGTACGATTGGACTTATTCGACGGATTACAGAGGGTCGCACGCGGGGGTTGTAGAAGGACAGGTATGCAGTCTTACCGTAGCTGTATAAGGGACCGGAGTAATAAAGTTGTTTACTGTTAGCAGTGGCCGCTCAGGAGTTGAACTAAATGTTTTTACGCAAGACAAGTCCAACTCGCCCTTCGCTCACGCTCCCTAACTCCACTTCATAACTGGTACAGCAATTTGAGTCCACGACCGAATCGATCGACATCGAGAAGCTTAAAGTTCCGGACCCGATTTTGTTCTATGAGGAGAACATCCTATACGAAGATGAATTGGCAGATAACGGGACAGCACTTCTGAATGTGAGGCTGGTAAGTACGTCCTGGGTCCGTCGTCACGAATGTGTTGCCGTGCGATACATACATCCTGACATCTCTCTTGATGTCTTCCAAAACCACCCTTCATATCGAATCCCATCAACAGCGAGTGATGCCCTCGTGCTTCTTCCTACTGCAGCGCTTCCTCCTTCGTGTCGACGATGTGCTGTTTCGGATGAATGACACGCGCGTTTATCACGAGTTCGGGTCCCCGTACGTGCTGAGGGAGTATGTGTCGAGGGAGGACCATTATGCGAAGATACGGGCGGTGAGTGTGGGACTGATCGAACAATATTTTGCGTATGCGTGATTTAGTATATGAGTGGGTACGCGACCAAGTTTCACTTTTAACGTTCAATCATCCCCTTTCCCTCAATCCTTGGAAACGACAGCAAATACCACCTTACAAGGGCGAAGACATTTCGCTCCTCACCGATCCTAACTGGATCTCGGCCGCGCTGCCGCCCCCGAAGAAGGAAGATGTGGTGCAGGAGAAGGTCGGGGTCCTTCCGAGAATAGTAGGGAGTGCTACCTCTGTGGTGTGAACAAATTTGTATGTTGTAAGGAAGAGTGACTTTGATAATTTGGGAGGGGATAGATTGATACGGTTCATCGGATATTTGGGGTTGGAATAAAATGACTCGTCAAGAGAGAACCAGATGGTTTGTTTCTCGTGTGTTGATTTGATCTACGCAACACTCCTGCTGATGACATCACTATTATCAACGCCTTTTCCATTCACTTCTGCCCCTCTCTTCCACTAGAATCATTCTCACCATCCACCCGCACGCCAACTTTGTTGCGTCAAAGAGAAAAAAGAAAAAAACACCTCAATGGGAAACCTGAGATCATCTGCGCACCAACCCATTGACTGATGGTGCTCATTTTTTCATCGGGGCTTACTAAAGGTTAGGCATATATAATATCTCTTTTCATTTATAAGGAAATACTTCTGATCTTTATGATATATTTTTTTTAAGTAAAAATTCATTGAATCTAAATATATTATAATATATGATTCCAAATAGAACCTTAAGTTCAAATTTCTGATTTGATATAAAGTTAGTTATATTTTAAAAAGCTATAACCTTGATAATATCTAAAAACCAGTCACATTTTGCAATATAGAAGATATAAATCAGTTATATGTATTTAGTCATAACAAGCTCATCAGAATTGTAAATAAATAAATCTTAGATTAAAATAGTTTAGTAAAAGATAAATATTTTAAATAATATATTTTTAGATATATTTTTAGATATTTTAGTCTTACTTTATAATTATCTTTAAAAGTCAAAGAAGATTAAAATTACTATAAATAAAAATATATATATATATTTTTCAAGTTATAATTTAATACTTAATTATTTAAAATAAATAATAAATAACTATTACTTAAATTAAGAGAGCTTTATTTAAAAGAATAAAAAAAAAATATTTATATAAAATCTGAAAGAAAGATCTGAAAGAATCTTAAAAATAAAAAAAATATGAAAAGAATACTAAGATAAAGTTTTAATTAAGAATAATAAATAATATTCTAAAAGATTCTATAATTAGTTAAGATAAAATACTTAATATAGATACTTTTCTTTATATATATTATATAAATAACTTATAATATTTTTTATATAGTTTTTAGAGAAAAGATACTAGTAACATATCTTTGCTTAAAAGTTCTAATAGATATACTAAGTTAGATAAACTTGAGATATTCAACTGATAGTATATTGGGAGAGGATATAATATAGAAATAGGCTTTTTCAGTAGTGTAGATAGGTAGAGAGAATTTGATAAGAGTTAGCTATCTAGCTTAAGTAATAAAAGATAAGAACTGATGAGCTTTACTGATAAGATAAAGATGAGAGATTAGTCTGAGGGTACTTGAGATAGCAAGATTAGAAAGATAGATAAGGTGAGCATTAGGAGGGTTAGAGAGTTAATATCTAATAAGATAGATATAGAGACTAGGAGAACTATTGCTAGAGGTCAGTTGATGATAGAATTAGAGTAAATCTAAGAAAAAATTTAGATATAACTATTAATAATAAGACTGAGTAGTAGGGTGTATAGGAAAGAGAGACCTAGTAGATAGTATAATAGAACTGATAGTAGCTCTGTTACTCAAGAAGTTGATCTCAGAATTCACAGTTACTTGGTACTTCTAGAGACTAGTAGTAATAACCAAGATAGTCTTGGATTTAATTACAAACCAAATAGCTGAAGTGGTCTTGGTAAAGTTTCTATATAAATTAGAGAGAATTGAGATGAGGTTTAAGAATATAGAATCATTGAAAGAGATCTTGAGAACTAGGTTATCAGTTGATAAAGTAATAGTATCAATAATCTGATATCTGAAGTGAGATACTAGAGTAGTATAGCTTTTGGTAAAAGAAATGCCTATAGTGACAATAATAGTACTTCCAATGAATTGAATCAAAGATCTAATTTGATTTAATTTAAATTGAATTAAAAGTCTAATTCAATTTAATTTGAATTGAATCAAAGGGTCCAATTTAATTTAAAATTCAATTTAAATACTATTTTTCGAAATATAATAACTCAATGAAAATATACTCAAATTTAATAATTTTTAACTTATTAGATTTCTCTATATAAGAGAAATCAAATAAGCTAAAAATTATTAAATTTAGATATATTTTCATTAAGTTATTATATCTTGAAAAATATAATTCAAATCAGACCCTCAATTCAATTTGAATTCAATTTGATTCAAACTTGATTTGAATTGAAAAATCCCTAATTTGATTTGATTTAAATTAATTTTATTTATTTGGGAATACTAGATAATAGTTAAGATGAAGAAGAGGATAGAGAAGATTATGAAAGAGTTTAGTGAGATCATAGATATTGAATTTCAGATATAGGAGAAGATCTCATTCTAGATAGAGAATATAGATATTTAGCTCTGGCTTATAGAAAAGAAGACTACTGGAAAGGCTAAGAACTGGTCTTTGATACTGATGTGAGATAAAGGTAATGAGGGTAAAAAAGAGTAAAAAAGAGGAAAAGAATCTACTAGAGATCCAAAGGACCTCAGTGGGATAGTAGAATATAGAGTAGTAATATGACAGGCTTATATAGTCTCAACATACTTAGAGATAACTACTTCTTTCTACAAAACAGATATAGATTCCCTTAGGTACTTTTATTCTAATATCTATACTAATAGTTGCTTACTTGTCTAGTTCAATGGTTACTTCTATATTAGAGTAGAGATCATAGTTAGTATCAGATTCATATATCTTGTCTGGAATTTTTATAGCAATATAAAATCTCTTAATCTTGAATTTTTTAAAGAATTCTTTAGAATTGTCTCCTATCATAGTGACAGTGTGAGAGGAGGATAGTCTACACTAGTTATACTTTTCTCTGGTAATATTTGGGTTATACAAACTTCTAGCAATACTCAAGATATTATTTTTGGAGATTAAATACTAGTAATATGGCAACTAATAAGTATTCTGAGGGGTGTGCTGGGTAGAGCAGCCCTAGTATATTCAACTAGCAGTATGTAGAGAGGAGTCATGACTTGGGGGGAAGTATGCAGAACTTGCTGGCTAGGGGATATAAAAGAAGAGAAAGTAGTACTAGAAAATAGGAGACTGGGAGAATGAGTTTTGCAGATAAGGTGAAGGGGAGATATTCATCAACTAAATTGGAGAGTTGGCTGAGGAAGAGTAAGGAGATAGCAAGAGCTATAGGGCCTGATAGAGCAGCCTATAGTAGTGAGAGCAGTAGAGCTGGGAGAGTAGTAGCTAAGAAGAGCAGGACTATTGATAGCAAGGAGACTGCTAATTTGAAAAAAAAAATTCAGATATGATAGCTGATGGTAGATCTAGACAGAAGATGGGTGTAAGATCTGGAGACCTGGCAGATAGTATAATAGGTCTGGTGGCAGCTCTATTACTTAAGAAATTAAGATCAGAATTTGCTATCATACTATACTTCTAGAGCTTAGTAGTAATAGTAAGAATGATTCTGTAGCTTCTGGCCAAGAAAATAGAGGGAGCAGCCTCAGTGAAATTTCTGAGGAGTCTTGAAGGAGTGGAGGTAGGCTTTGAGAAGAAGAAGGTACTGTTGGAAGTAATAGAGAAGAGAGTGGTAGTGGGGAGAGTAGTGATCCCCATAACCCAGTACTTATGCTGAGATCTCTAAGTGGTATAGCTGACAGTATTGGATATTCCTATGGTATCAAAGGAGATGACTAGAGAATTGATTGTGGAGGCCATCAAGAAGTATGAGGATATCATAGATATTAGATTTTGAGTCTAAGAAGATACAGAGTTTAGGACAGAAGATGTGGACATCAGGGTATAGCTGATAGGTAAGAAGAATACAAAGAAGATAAGAGACTGGCCAGCAGAGACCTGTGGAGTATAAGATCTCAAGAGTGAAAGAGATATTAGAGGAAGAAGAGGACTTGCTGAAGATATTGGAGGATCTGGCTGGGGTAATAAAGAGGAAGAGATTGACCTGAAAAAAGTTTGAGGCTAAGATAGTAATGAAGATTATAAATGGAAAGAAAGTGCAGCTAGATCAAATAGTCTGGGAGAAGGTATAGGGAAGATGCATTTAGAAGAATCTATTGATCAAGTTGGAAGAGGGGGTGGCAGAAGGATCTACTACTGAAGAAGCTGGTTTTAGAGCAAGTGTTTGAGCAAGAGAGAAAGGAACAGTACTGGAGGAGACCCCAGAAGAGAGAGGAGGCTCAGGACTGAGTATTATCATAAAGGATGAGGAGATGGTAGAGAGGGAGTGCCCTCAGTATGGAGTGCCAGATGAGGCTAAAAGAGATGACAAACTGCAGGATATGTTGAAGAAGAATTGAGATGAGTCAACAAGAAGGAATGTAGAGAGTAGGCAGGTAGAATGAGAGAAGAGAGTGGTCTAGAGAGTGGAGGAGACTGTGGATGAGAAGAAATAGCTATGGAAAATACTAGAGAATATAGTAGCTAAGGAGCTGGGGAGAGAGAACTTTTAAGTACTAGGCAAAAGGCACTGGGGTGAAATCCTGCATAGTGAGAAGATGCTATAGAAACTCTAAAATAAGATAATGGTGACTTTGCTAGAGGCTGAGACATATTAAGTAGATAATGACAGAGAGACAGAGCTTCTGATAATTGCAAATAATTAAGCCACATATATGTGAGATCTGAGAAAGGAGCTGTCAAAGTGGCAGATAGTGTGTAAGGAGTATAGGACAGAGATAGAAGCAGTAGATGGTATAGATTATCAGAAGATTTTGGAGACATTGGAGGCTCAGCAGAGGGAGACAGCTGAGCTTAAGGTAGAGAGGAACCTGGATGTTGCTGGCAATATAGTGAGTATAGAATTGTAGAGTAAGTACTTACTCTTTAAATATTATTCAATATAAATAGTACAACTAGAATCTTCTCTTTAAATATTAATAATTTGAGAGATATAGTGAGGTACCAGAATATCTTCTACTGATTGAAGGAGTTGAATATAGATTTGTTCTTACTATAAGATATAGACTATGATACTGGCTAGACTTATATATAGGACTAGATGAAGGAATAGAGAGATATAGTAGTATGGTAGAGTCAGATAGGTATTCTAGTTAGGAAGAGTAAGAGAGATATAGAGAAGACCAGACTGAAGCTCCTTAACTATTGGGTCATATTACTGTCCAGTAGAAAGAGTGAAACAGGTAGATTGGATAAGGGGTCTGCAAGAGGAGGGTATAATAGTAGCTACAGGAATTGACTGTTTGAGGAGTAACTTTAATATAATATATGATAGACTATTAGACAGAATAGATAGAAAGAGGGAGATAGTAGGTAGGAGTGGGGGAATAAAAGACTGAGAGGAGATTGAGAGATTGAGCTCTTTGGTAGATACAGGGTAACTTGAATGGAGAGATTATCAGGTCTATACTCACTAGATAGTAGGGTTGAGATCAAGAATTAACTAGATACTGACTGCTGAGTACTGGAGTATAGATATCTAGAGTGAGATTGAGATAGTCTGGTGTCTGTAATCTGATCACTAGGGCTTATTGAGTAGTGAGAGATTTGGAGATAGTGGGAATGGATCTGGACATTAGTATTTGAATATCTTATTGCTGGAAGATCATACCTTATGAGATAAATGGGTAGTAGATATTAATACTAGGATTATTAACTTACAGAGGTTGGAGATTGGGAATCATTGGTAACAGTTGAAATCTGATGCTCAGTAATACTGGGGTAAGGCTAAGAGAGAGAGGAGAGCCCAAAGGAGGAGTTATATTAGGTGGACTTTACAGAGGTTAGAGAGACTACTAGAGAGATAGGCTGGGGCTTTGGTTGATTATGAGAAAGGAGATTGGAGGACTCAATAAATATAGCAGAAGGTGGAAGAACTAAAGAGGGCTTAGATAGAAGGAGGAATTATAGGTAAAGAGATTAGTGGTACAGTTGCAATAGTAGAGTCTGGAGAAGGGGGAGCAATCTACAAAGTTTCTATCAAGACTACTCTAGGCAAGGAGGACAAGGCAGTGGTGAGAAAGAGTATTAGACAAGATAGGAGATATGATGACTGGGATACTGAAGATCTTAAACCTATTGCAGTCTTATTGGAGATAATTGTAGAGTAAGGAGGAGGGTGGTGAAGATATACTAGATATTGAACAGCAGCTGGAGGATTGGCACCCAGACCCAGCTGTAGGTCTAGGTAAACTTAGAGTCTCTGTGAGAAGAGAGGAGATTTGTCAGATTTTGATAACAACAAGTATGGGGACAGCCTCAGGAGAGAATAGATTGTCTTAGAATTTTTGGAAGAAGATGACTGGTGTAGAGGTTGTACTGGAGGAGATAGTGTAGATGTATGATGAGGTCATTGGCTCAGAGATCTAGATTGGGAAACAGTGCCTGAGGCTTATAGCTCTGTTGTATAAGAATAAAAAAAGGAGAGAGGATTGAAAGAACTAGAGGCCAATTATGCTTCTAGATATAGATTACAAGTTGGTGATGAAGATTTTGATAGCCAGGTTGCAAAGGATAGCTCAGCAGATATTAGGAACAGAGCAGAGGAGCTTTGTCAGAAGTCATTTAATCTGAGATAAGACAGCATGGGTTTATGGTATCATTGAGGATACTTATATAGCCAGAGTCAATAGTCAGCTAGTCTTTCTGGATCAAGAGAAAGCTTATAACAGAGTTTGGTATATATGGCTGGAGAGAATATTGAAGTGAATAGAGGTCTCTCTAGAGTTTAGGAGATCATCAATTAGTCTATTAGAGGGGAGTCAGGCAGCCATTATAGTAAATGGGCATAGGAGAGAGTTCTTCCCTCTGGGCAG
Source organism: Jimgerdemannia flammicorona (assembly GCA_003990745.1). NCBI lineage: Eukaryota > Fungi > Mucoromycota > Endogonomycetes > Endogonales > Endogonaceae > Jimgerdemannia > Jimgerdemannia flammicorona. Next base: position 1,521 of record RBNI01002340.1, on the reverse strand, counting down.
AGAAGTGCTACAGAGAGATCCACTGTCACTAATTATTATATATCCTTTCATTAGAGCTCTTGTTGAATAGGATATAATACAAGGTAGGGGGGTTGAATATTCTGAGAGTGAACTAGAAAATTGAGGTCTTTATAGATAATATGGTGGTCAGGCTAGACTCTATAGAGAATATGACAATACTGAAGAGTATAGTTGAATGATATGAGAGATACTTGGGTGCTAAACTCAATTGGCATAAGTATAAGACTCTGGTTCTAAGTAGGAGAATTGTAGGAGGAGATGTGATTGGGATAGTTATCTCAGTAGAAGAGGCTGTCTGCTATCTGGAAATCTATTTTTTAGTATATGGCTCTCTATTACCTCATGGTTAGTGGAAGCAGCAACTACTTGAGTGGAGAGAGGTTCTCATGAGATAGAGCAGTCAATATATCTCTCTGATAGGAAAAGTAATAGTGCTGAATATATACTGGCTGCTTAAGCTATAGTATTTGGGATATTATTTGGACTTTCTAGCTTAGATGGTCAAGAGGCTAATAAAGTTGACTAGGTCTTGAATTTGGGCAGAGTAGTAAAGCTAGATTAGTTGAAAGGTATTGATATTATTAGTGGACAGAGGAGAACTGGGTCTGGTGGACTTTACCAAGTACCTATACTGCTTGAGAGTATAGTGGCTAAAGTGAGCAAGTGAATTATAGAGTTAAGAGTAGGTACTACTTATGTAGAGAGTATAGGAGGTCCAGTACTCTCCCTAAGACATGACTGGTGATCTGCTCTCTCTGATGATACTTAGAGGAAGTAAGAAGATATGCTATAGAGGATTTTGGTAGAGAGTAGTAGATGGTACTTATTATATTAGACTTAGATATAGGAGTGATGAGGGGAGAGAAGAAATGGAAACTCTAGATATAGAGATAGGATCACCTACTATTAGAGGGTGCACTGGTGGATGAATTTCTTCTGGAGAATGATATAGAATATCTGCAGGAGCATAGAAGAGATCTGTGGTCAGAGACCTGGTAAGGGGTAGAGATAGATAAAGAGTGGAACTGAAATAGCATCTAGTTCTGGTATAAGAAGATGGTAAGGTAGCTTCTCTCCAAGTTCTAGATAGTAGTGCTCTGAATGGATGGAGTTGATCTGAATGAGATTTGATTCAGATTTATCATGTAATGGATTCAAATCAACTTGGATTGGTCTCATGATCTGATCCAGATTGATCTAGATTGATCTGGATTAATCCATCTGGATTGATCTATTTGGATTGATCTATCCAGATTGATCTATCCAAATTGATCTATCTAGATTGATCTATCCAGATTGATCCATCCAGATTGAAATCTTTGGTGACATTATTCTTTCTTTTGTTCATTTTGCTCTTGTTTTTTTTTTTTTTTTTTTTTTCATTTTTAATTTTTTTGTTAAATTTTTTTTTTTTTTTTTCTTTTTGCTCTTTTTTTTTTTTTTTTTTTTTTCTACTGCACTTTAGTAACATTTCTCTTTTCTTTTATTCCCTCTCTTCTT
>RBNI01002339.1:0-18803 GCA_003990745.1 Jimgerdemannia flammicorona | reverse complement strand
AAAAATTCATTCTCAGGCTGCAAACCCGACCAAGGGCGTCCCGAGCTGGTACCAAATCAAATCCTCCCCACCATATTTCTCGCTGTCGTTACCGTCGCCACCGCCATCATCATCACTATTAGCGTGGGCGCCTTCGTCTGCCACCCCAGCCATGTGCTGAGCTTCACCCTCAAGCTGTCCGATCAACACCATGCGCTTCGATGCAATCCCGCGCCGTGCACCGATGGATGGGCCACGAAGTTGCTGTTTGGGTGTCCAGAAGGGGTGGCAGGATGCACGGGGAGCAAGCAGAAGTACAAAAAGGCGGGTGGGAGCTGAGATGTGGAGAGTAAGTGGTAAGGCCAAACGCGGAGGTGAATAACTGAGCCAAACACGATGCCAAATGACTCGCGAGCTAACCTGGCGGATCACCACCTTCACTACCATCCCAACCTCCGATAACAATCTCCCTCAGCATCTTTCGTTCCCACCCGTCTACATGACGCGGGTCGACAAGGCTATTTTCGTCCCCGGAAAGAACGTTGCGCATCTCGATTGTATAGGTTTCGCGCGGTGTTGTGAGAGTCGTACCGAGAAGCAGGCAAAATTTAGGACAGCGGAGGTTTTGGAGGGAATGGGCAAGTGTCGTGGAGAGGGTGTTAAGGGTTGAAATCAGCTTGTGCGGGAGCAACAGATCGGACGGTATGGTAAGGAGTGGGTGTGGATGTGGAGCCGGAATGTACACGTTGCGGATGAAGACAAAAAGCAGTCGTACTTCCAGCGCTTTCTTTTTCTGTTGTCTGTTATGCAACGGTGATGGCTCTTGTTCGCCGCCCTGTAGGCACAACGCGTTTAATCCCCGAATATTTAAAGTCATTGTCAGCTAAGGGTACGTACATTCTGAAATTGGCGTTCAAGCTGGAGCCAGGCGCAGGGTATCTGCCCTCTCAAGTACAGAATGTGTTTGACAAGAGTGGTGAGGATGCGAGTGGCGAACGAAGCGTTGAGAGGAATGCCGAGATGGAGGAGGAGGTTTGTGGCCATATTGGAGGTGAAAATGTGATTACCAAAACGGTACATAATTAAATGAACCTGGTCCACGTGATGTAGCCAGGAAACTGACATCGAATTATATATACCCCTGTCAAGATGAAACCTCCCTCTCTCGACCTCGCACTGTCAACATTCCTGTCAACAACAAAACAAATGCCGAAACTCAACGAGAGAACCACTCCGCGCTTGCCGCGTCACATTGCCCTATCGCGTCTGAACATCTTTTTCTCCCCAGACACCGAGTGGAAGGAGCTTGGTCTAAGCGCCCAACTTTGGCGTTATCGCACCGATTCCGAGAGTCACATCCATTTTTCTGCTTACAGTGTCCCAGACCTCAAGAGAATCCCATTCAACGAGGCCATTGTGAACGAGTTTACTCGAGTGAAAAAGGGATGGTCTTTTGGACCGAGCTGGGTGAGCAATTAAGAAGGGGCTTCGCGCGTCGCGCGTCTTATACACGAACGATGTGGTTCCCCTCTGATCAAAATAGCGAAACGAAATTCACAAATACTTCAAAGATCAGAGCACTTACACCAGGCTTTTGCTTCATTTTTTTTTTTTTCTTTTTGGCACACAAATGTCGGTAGTCTACTCACTGGGTCCACGTTTACATCACAATCCCCTCCGACTGGGCCGGCGAAGAAGTCCAACTTCAATGGGACGCCAATTGCGAAGGCCTCATTTTTAGCACCGATGGTGTCCCTCTTCAAGGACTCACGGGCGGCAGAGACCAAGCTCGTCATCAGTTTCTCATCACTCACTTCGCCTTACCCGGCCAAAAATTCGAATACTACATCGAGCTAGCGGCAAACGGAATGTTCGGTGTCGGATCAACCGGCATGGTTCCAGATCCGAACCGTTATTTCTATCTCCAAACTGCTGACCTCGTCGTTCCCAACAAAAGGGCCTGGGCCCTGTACCATGATTTCGAGATCATTCGAAGCTTCATCCATGATACACCCGAAAACACGCAAAGGCAGCATGACGCTTTGTACGCTGCGAATGAGATTGTGAATGTGTTCAAGCCTGGCGATGACAATTCTATTGAGAGGGGCTTGAGCATCGCCTCCGAGTGGTTGCGAAAGAGAGGGGGCGACGGGCAGCACCGTGTCACCGCCATTGGGAACTGCCATATCGGTAAATACCTTCAGTCCTTCTTAATGCCTTATTGACAAGGAGATATTTCTTGCTTATAGTTCCAATATTTATTCAGACACTGCCTGGCTCTGGCCCTTTGCCGAAACCAAACGCAAGGTCGCCCGTTCATGGTCCAGCCAGATCCGTCTGATGGACCGCTACCCGGACTACAAGTTCGCGTGCTCGCAGGTGCAACAGTACGAATATTTGCTCGAGAATTATCCCACACTCTTCGAGCAGGTGAAGGACAAGATTCGGGTGGGGCAGTTTATTCCGATTGGAGGGGTAAGCAGCATGATGCGATTCGTCCCGTGATTTTGTTCATGATAGCTCTTGGGTTCACCTAATCTATCCAGCAATACGCATCATATCATTAAATTTTATTGCAGAGCTGGGTCGAGAGTGGTAAGACTGGCATTTTGTAGAGGAATTAAATTTGTTAATGTAGCAAACATACCTCATGTATTTTCCATTTGAAAATTCCGCCCATCAATTCACCAACTCATTGCCTTTTGGTTGCCCTAGATACCAACATGCCTTCAGGCGAGGCTCTCATCCGTCAGATGCTCCTCGGGTAAGCGTGGCGTATTTTTTAACTTTGTGGGCGACACAATTGCATAGGCAAGACCGCCACGATTCATGTTCCACATTGCCCTCCTGAACATCCACATCCTTCAGCCAACGTTTCTTCGAGAAACACTTTAACAAACGCGCCAAGACCTACTGGCTGCCAGATTCATTCGGTAAGATGATCCAAAACATACCACTCGCTCTCCATAACGTATCTTGTAAAGTGAGCGATTTGATCGAAGTAGCGGCGCATTCACCATTTAATCACCCACCACGACAGGTTACTCTGGTCAACTCCCTCAGATCCTCAAAGCTACGGGCATCGACTATTTCTTTACTCAAAAATTGTCGTGGAATAGTATCAATCAATTCCCTCTGACCACCTTCTACTGGACCGGTATCAATGGGTCCAAGGTGCTCGTGCATCTAAGTCCAGTCAACACGTGAGTGCCAGATACACAGTTCGACTTGAAAAGTCGAGTTTGCATCAAGTCAAATACGTGTAATTCTGCTGACTGATCATGTCTGGCCGCTATATTGCTTTCGGTGGTATTACTATACGCATTTTATATTTGTTTATTTATTATTATTATTATTATTATTATTTTGGGGGGTACTGTCCAATCATGTCTACAGTTATTGTGCTGAAATCAGGCCTAACGAACTTCAAGCTTGGTAAGTTGCTACTGCTAACTATCCCCTGTTATGGCAATATGCATGTCGGGTTTTCATTTCATGGCGACAATATCTCGAAGGAAAAGAAATCTCATCTATTCTCAAAACCACCCCCTTCCCACCCCCCCTCCCATACTATCACTCATCGAAAATTGAAAAGCCTCAACAACAATAAGGATCTGGACTATACCAACGAAAGCCTTCTTTTGTTTGGGTTAGTTCAACCCGAATTGCGTCCATGTTAGGCCTCATTTCGCAACTGTACAACAGTTGTTTTTGCTCACTTGAAGTATGCCACGCTACTATTTTAGTCACGGTGACGGTGGTGGTGGTCCGAACGGCGAAATGCTGGAGAGGCTCGAGCGTCTTCGCAACGTTGTGAGTCAATCGATCAACGAATTGATGTTTTCAGTCGTTTAGTCGTTCAACCACGTTGTTGATGTTGCTCGAACCGTTCTTACCACTTTTGCAGGATGGTTTACCTACCGTGAGGTCCGGCGACCCTACTGAATTTTTCCAGCGTGTCGAGAGATATTCCAAACCCCTTTCGTCTTATAGGGGCGAACTGGTAAATATGGATGGACATTCATCTCTGATGCTACCCGAAGGTGACATAAACTGAGCGGCTCTTTTGCCATCCCCACAGTACGCCGAATTCCACCGTGGCACGTACACTACGCAGGCGCTCGTCAAGCGAGGCAACCGAAAGAATGAACTGCTACTTCGCGACGTCGAGATGCTCGGGACTCTGGCAGCACAGCGGGATCCGAAGGGGTATCGGTATGTGCTTAGGCTTAATTGCTTTACAAGTTGTTCATGAATGAGATAATTGAGAGTTTTTGCCGTATGACAATTGGAACTCGTTCCAATTCTTTTACCAGGAATAGTTATTTTGTTTTGCTCATATGCTCTTTTTGACCCAGCTATCCTAAAGAGGAATTGGAACGCCTGTGGAAAATTGTCTGTTTGTGAGTATTTCATTTCTTGGCTTGTCTATCGAAATAATCAAATCAAAAGAACTTATTTTCCTTCTCGTATCGTCATCACAAACCCTCAATTATGGTGTAGAAATCAATTCCATGACTGCCTCCCAGGTTCCAGCATCGGCATGGTTTACGACGACATTCACAAGGCGAGCAAACTATGTCACTCATGTGGAAATCGAGTGCCCGTACTTAGATTTCTTTTCTTCGTCTTACCTCTTGCGACATTGTAACCGACAATATAGGCTCATCGTGAGGTCGCCTCCAAAGCGTTTGTACTCCGTCACGAAGCCCTGAGCAGAATTCTTGGCCTTTCAAGTAACCAATATTCCGACGAAAAGGGGTTGGTCGTCTTCAACACACTTGCTTGGGACCGTACCGAGGTTATCGAGGTGCCCATCGAAGATGGCATGCCGCAGCTGCAGCAGTATTCTGCTACGAAAAATTCTGGCTATACCCTTGGTAGGTTACTACCTTTGGTTGGGGTTTCCAAATGATCTTTTACTGATATATTTTTGGTATGACTACGAGCAGCCGACAAAGTTTCGGGCATGGGTCAGACGAGCTATACGTTGGATCGCAAAATTGATGTCGAGCCGGTTTCGAGTAAGTGGGTGTTAATTAATGCTCTAGTCGATCAAAATTAGGCAATTTATATATTTTATTTTCTATATAGTCGAGACCACCGCCTCGGGCAGTTTCGTCCTTCGTAATCAGTACCTCCAAGCCATCTTCGACGACAAGGGTCATCTCATCAATTTATTCGACAGGGCACAAGAGTAAGTGCTATTACAATGCGTAAATGTCCATTGTCACTGGAGTTGTTGAAAATACATTTTATTTCCATATTCATTTGGTATGTATGTATAGGCGCGAGCTGGTGCCCGAAGGCCGCCGTGGCAATGTCTTCCAACTTTATGAAGATATCGTTAGTATTAACAAGGGTGCTTTGTAAGGTGTTCGTGGTGGTTTGGTGTGCTCGATGTGTAGTTGCATTTACCGCTCTTCTATTTCTCTTCAATTTCATCACATAGCCTACCGGCTGGGATGGTAACACTATGAATTTTGCAATAAGCCATCCAACTTCCCATATCTACACTTAGTTCCATGATTTCTGACGTTTGCGTACTTTTTCAATGCATTTATCACACTCATTGCACAACTAGCTTGGGATGGTAAGTAATTTGATCACAATTATGGGCATCCCACGGGATTGCGTTCATCATCGATTGTCTCACCACTTCCTGCCCCATCATTGTGCTTAAGTTGAGATATACCATCTTCAGAAGGGGCACAGCATCGAAAATGGGTCCGTCCAGGTTGGCCAAAATATTATCCCCAGGGATGCATTGTGCATTTTTATAACCGACTTTCTGACAGCTCGATCAACATATTTTTATATACAGATCCTTGAAGAAGGTCCCCTTCGGGCCTCTCTGCGCGTGACTAAACAGATCACGGAGAATAGCAGTGTGACACAGGTCATTGTACTGACGGCTGTTTCGAAGCGCATTGATTTCGAGACTGAGGCTGAATGGCATGAGAATAGGCAATTCTTGGTGAGTTGGTTTCTCCTTTATTTTGTTATGTTATTTGTATTTTTCTGAAATTAACACCATACTCCGATCTTCCGGTCTACTGTGTGGATAGAAAGTGGAGTTCGTTTGGGATATTGTCTCCGACTATGTAAGTCTTCAAAAGATACCAATTTGCCACATGTATTATGACCATGAATCTTTCATTTATCGTAAATCTCATTTCGCTTTGCCACACATCGATGATTCGATGGCTTTCATTTCTATGCACAGGCTACCTACGAGATCCAATTTGGTGCCCTCACCCGCCCGACGCACTATAACACTACACTCGACTCGGCCAAGTTTGAAGTCTGCGGCCACAAGTTTGCTGACCTTTCGGAGGCCAGCTACGGAGTCGCATTACTGAACGATTGCAAGTATGGCTATGCCACACATGATAACGTCCAGCGGTTATCATTACTAAGGGCGCCGAAGGTATATACAATAATTTATTTAAATGAGGTTTGTTACCAGGATTGTCCATGCATTGTTGCGTTTCGTTGACTATGTTTTTTTTTTTTTTTTTTTTTTTTTTTACCACAGGGCCCGGATCCGAATGCTGATATGGGTACATGTTTGATTCTGGTCTTAGAAATTTCGTTTCTGTGAACACTATTAATCAATGCTGCAATGCCACTGTAGGACGCCATCACTTCAAGTATGCCGTCTATCCGCACGCGAACCATTTCACTCATTCTGACGTGGCTCGTCATGCATACGAGTTTAACGTACCTTTGTTACCAAGGTTGGTGATCCACGTGATATAATTATGTCCTTGTTAGTTTGATGGACCTAAGCATTCATTCTGTCTACATAGGAACACATCACGGGCCATCGCCGAGTCGCTCGTCGCAACATCCTACTTCAGCATTAAAGGCTCGCAAAGCATCATCCTCGACACAGTAAAGCTCGCCGAAGATACTCCAAATGTAGTCATTCTGCGTCTATACGAAGCATATGGTGGCCATTCTACAGGCCGCTTGAATAGGTTCGTTCAGCGAATAGTGCGAGGGGTTTAAGGTTTGTTGGAGGATTTCGTCACTAATAATGTATTACCTGGTCCCTCATTGTATAGTACTCTGCCGATCAAATCCATAAGCTATACCAACGCTCTCGAGGATGATGGCGACGAATCTTTCGCCTTCGATGCTGCAGAGGGTGCCATAATCAAACTCAAGCCTTTCCAATTTATCACGATTAAGGCTCAGCTATAACGGGCAACGTGACTGGATGAATTACCAAAGCTACCCTGAATTCTTTTTATATTTGCTTCTCTTTGAGACGAGCATGTTTATGTTTACGTATATACGAAGATATGTGCATAAAAAAGCCGCTGTTATTAGGGAAACGGAAACATGAAATATTACTGGTTGGCCTGTGCAAATGCTAGGGGGACATTAGTGTGTTAACAAAAGCCGCCTCGCCGTTCAGGCATTGTAATGTGTTTCGTTCACGACTTCTTGTGATTACGGAGGGCATATAATTAAGTACAGCAACTGACCATTTTCCTAGTATCTACAGCAATCAATGCAATGTCATTCTCCCTCACAAGCAGTGCGGCCTCAAATTACATAATTTTCAATACGCGGCACTATTGTAAAGCCTGATTTCCGCCCACACTTCACTTGCTCGTTTTCTTCTTGCGCTGCTTGGTGGGTATAGTTGGTGCTGATTCATCGGTCCTTTTCCGCCGTTTACTGGCTGCAACCGCGGTTGGGTCATCTAATTAGATGTAATACACCCGTCCGAAAAATCAAGGGTTCCATCATGAGACATGTTATATAGCCAGATGGAAACCTACATGATGAATGATGAAATAACGGGCCTCCGAAAAAAGCAAAGCAAGAAAGTAATGGAAAAGCGACCGGAAAAAAAAAAAAAAAAAAAAAAAAAAAAAAACAAAAAAAAAAAAAAAAAAAAAAAAAAAAAGAAAAAAGAAAAAAAAAAAAAAAAAAAAAAAAAAAAAAAGGATGAATACCCGCTCGCGCAGTAGTGGATTGAGCCACTGCCTATGAAAAGCAGAGCAGTGAATCGTTAATAGCCCCTTCATGGCATATCAAGAATCAGTTTGCTGAACCCGTGCCTACCACCAACACCGACACAATCCCTCACCTGTCCTTGCCCACCCTGAGTCGTCGCACCGCCACCAACGCCACTCCCAGTCCCTGTCCCGACGCCACTGATTCCTAGTCCATCAAGCCTTCCTGCGGCCAATCCTGTTCCTGGAACTGTTGGGGGCGCGCGCTTCATCGACACGCGCGCTGCCGCGGCGTTGATGGTGTGATCAATGATTTTTTGGAACTCATGAGTTTCGGCTTGACGAAGTAGGGCGGGAGATGCGGCTTGGTAAAAGGCAGGAGTGGAATTAGGAATACACCATTATACATGTTTAGTGCATTGATCTGATCTGATTCGTAACCAGTAGCTTCACCGAATCTGTACTCACAACGCGCTTTTGCAGCACCCCCTAATGTCAGTAGCTTCTGTTGCTCCGACACGAACGCCACTCCACCATCCACGGAACCAGACGCAGTCGTCTTCCACGTGTAACCTTTTGCCGGCTGAAACTGCATGAGTTTGTGTGCCTCCTGGAAGGCGCTATTTACGTGGAACAGGCTCGTGAGCTGTAAATTGAAATATGTTAAACACCAACTTGTGGTCATGTATTGGCTTCGAAGGTGGGGAGTTTCAAGATGTAAACAAATAAGATTATTTACTAGACGGTTTGCGATCACGGAATACAATGTTGGGGACTGGTAAACGTTGGCACCCATGACATAGAAGGTTGCAAGGGGGGTCACTTGTGTAAAAAAATCATGAAATCGAATAAAAAGCTGGTATTGAGTACCACAAAAGAGTTGCGCCAAAGCAAGGGAGTCACACAGAAATATGAAGACTCACCATCCTGCGGATTCGGCCCACGACGCTGTTGTTTCTGGATCACATAGACAGGCGGGTTTTCGAGCACGACGGCGAATTCGACACCCGTCATCCCTCTGTTCCACAGAAGCATTACGAGATTATTCATGTGATGAGAAGAGACTGCAGCAGGAGAATACGTGAGGGGACAGTTCCGTACCTTAGCCCTTCGACGGTTTGTTGGAGGTCATTGAATTGTGTTTGCATTCTCAGGGTAGCGTTGTTGCACTGTGGGTCCCAGAAGGGCGAGCTGCTAAAGTAATCGAGAACAATTTGTGGGGTTCGTAGGCCGCCGTGAAGGTCGATCCAATTTGTGTCCCGCCACTCGAGCTGTGTGAGGTCGTCGATCTCTTCAGACATTGGATAAGAGAGAGGGAGAGAATGTCTGCCTTCTGTCCGCCTGTCCGATAATATTCTTGTTCAACAGTTGTATGACGTCAGCACTAGTTATTACATAGACACCCCATCCGATTCTCTGCGCCACTTACCCACGATAATGTCGGAACTCACCCCAGAACAACTCCACCGCTTACAAGAAAATCGTACAAAAGCCCTGTCCCGTCTCCGTGAAAAACAACAAACCCCACCACCACCGCCACCACCACAACCCCTACCGGCATGGAAGCGAAAAAAACATACTCCAATCTTCGAATACGACCTGAGCAAGATGGTCGACACCCGCGGAGGTTTTCTGGCCGAAGATCCCGACGACCTCGAGGCAGCAGCCGTGAAAAAGTTCAAATTCGACGATTGTGTTAAGGTCGACATGGATCGTCGTGAGTATTGCCTCAAATAGGACGGTAGCTGCATACCAAGACGGAAGACCCTCTCACTACTTGAGGATCCCTGTCCCATTCAGCTATCTCACTCAATCTCGAAGAGAATCCTCGCTGCAAAGAATGCAATTCGATGGACGTGGACCCGCAGTTTGACCAAATATTTGGGATCCGTGTATGTTCACGTTGCAAAGAGCAATTCCCGGAGAAATACAGCCTTATTACCAAGACGGAGGCAAAGGAGGTAAGGCTTGGCAGAGTACCGGAGAGGGAGGTGGGGAAGGGTGAAATATATTGTAGTTTGCTTTGCACCTCCTGGTCTCGGAATGTTAACGTGCAGCATTTGCTTGACAATCCTCATGCCTTTGACCGGATTTCTATCTGCCATACCCAAGGACTACTTGCTTACCGATTGTAAGTGTCTGCGGAGATTTCTTTTGTACAACTGCTTGTCCTGACTTACCTTGTTTATGACAATCGACACTCAAAATCACGTACCTTTCTAAAGCCGAACTTCGCGACCCAGAACTCCTCCCCCACTTATCCAAACCCAACCCACATAAGGCGACGTGGAACAACATGATGCTATATGTGCGCCAGATGGTCTGTGATATTGCATTTCTCGTTATGATCAACCGCATGGCAACGATGCAATTAACGGATATATATGTATGTATATATATTGTGTTATCCAACGCTTTACAGGTAGAAGAGTACGCATTCAAAAAATGGGGCAGCGCGGAGGGCCTTGACGCTGAGTATGAGCGGCGACAGTCTGAAAAGAAACGAAAGAAGGAGGTGGAATTTAAGAAGAAGTTGGCGGGTGTGTCGCTTTGTTTCATCGTCATGATCGGAATCATGTCAGGTTTTCAAAGAACATCCATTAATTTGACATGAAAACCCACCGCGCTACCTCTCTATTTCTTTCTACGTTGAAACGCACGCTAGACCTCCGAAAGCGCACTATGACAAGCGCATGGATGGAGAAGCGTAATCCCGCGAGGCACGAACACGAATTTAGTGATTCAGTCGTGGATCCAGAGACTGGAGTATCAACGCAGACCTGCTCCGTTTGCGGGCTGACGGTACATGTTGAGGAATTTTGATGGAGGTTCAAGTAGCGAAGTATCAAAGGCCCTGTTTGATTCTAGGCAAGATAGATGACATTCGCAAAAATCGATGGTAATTGAGATCAGAATTCGGCTGACCTCACCTATATGTATACTTTTATAAACATTATAATATTTGGCCTCTAAAAAATTAAATTTGTGTATATACCCAAATTAAATTTGCGTATATACTGTGACGAGCAAACATTATAGTATAGCCAGATGACGTGCAAATCACCCAGCATAGTTACCCCACATCGTTACTCAAATAAATAGCTGACATACCAAATTAGGATAAAATCCATGTGTGTCACATATGCATATGTTGTTAGCATACAAGTATGTTGTTAGCATACATGTATACACCTTTCTAAATTAGCCCTACTGTACATGTTGGGATTACAAGTCGATATGTATCCACGTGACTTTACGCCAATTCGTTTTACATCATCATTTACAGCGCCTAAAAGCGCACGATTTGTATCATGAATAAATTGCTTCTTCTGTTCGTCACAACAGTACACTTTATAATTAGCTATGTAGCAACCAGATAGCAACCACAACTGTATAAAATACCCCAGAGATAAGAGTAAATAAACCTCAGTCCAAAAATCTGAAATCAAAAGCAAAAGATAAGTCTACTATATTTTGAAGGATATATCTGCCAAAAGCTACTTGATCCAGAAAGGATTGCAATACTCAAAAGTCACTTTTAGGAAATTGTGAGCTTCATTCTAAATTCACACTCTAGTCCACTTTCTGATACAAAGAAGAGAAGATCTGATTTAGTATACTTGCCAGACTAAATCAGAAGAACTTGAGAACTCTGTTATTTTTAACTTAAAGTCCACTGCCATCTATTATTTAAAAAATCTGCTATTTTTGAAGAACATGAGAAATCTGCTAAATCTGCTATATTATACTGATTCTGTCTAATTAGAAAATACCATCAAAATTGTCTGCCAAAATTATCTATATTATACAAATAGAACTTGTATCTATTTTTGAAAAAAAAAAAAAAAAATTATTAAACATTTTGTTACTTTTTGATAAAGTAACTAGAGGCTTAAGCCAATCTATATAGTAGTCTTAATCTTGTAATTTGTCTCCATTGAGCTGACATATTATATTTGGAGGCTCAACTGAGAAGATTTTTTAAAATCTATATGACTTTTTAGCTTATAAGAACTCAATAGTCAAACTGAATATATTTGATATAATATTAATCTCTATCACTATAGGAGAATAAGTCATTATTAGCATTTGGACAAGAAGAGAAGTAATTATCTCAAGACTTACCAACTATCCAGTATTAGAAGAATTCCAACAAAAGATCAGTATAGTATAGAATCCTTACTAGTATTAGTTCAATTACTAAGAGTATAGCTTATAAATATCTTAGAAGTATTAGCAGACTTATTATTAAGAGATCCAGTTCAATCAGATCAATCAGACCAAGCAAACAATATAGACAGTACTCTGCCAGAGATTTTAACAAGCTTGTATAAGAACTTAAAGATTATATTATCTAATATTAGTTTTTATAAAAGTACATACCACCAATCTCACCTCTATCTGAATTAGTAGATTCTTCTAGCCTAGTATCTTCAAGAATACCAATACTCAGAAGACCAAGTGCTCATTCTTTAACTCTATTAATCTTCAGTCTAACTAGACTCAGTATACCTATAATAAGTAAAACAGATTCAAAAACTGAAGAGAAACTAGAAGACAGTAATGATGAAATAACAGTATTACTATTTACATTTACAGAATACTTAGAGAAAGACCTCAGAGAATTTCTAGATGTTTTTTTTTTATAGTCTCTTGAACTCCTTCTTTTATTAATATACCAATCTATCCTATATAAATACATTGAACCCACCTCTTATCCAATCCCCCTAGGGGGGCCCCTCCTCTCCACTCTCACTCAATGAAAGACTACTTTGTCTAACACTATCGCCACCCACCCACTACTTTATTCACAGATCCCTTCTATCAGACCATGATGTCTCCTACTCTGGAGACCCCAACCCACTCACTATTCAGTCAGCAGATCCTCCATCAACCCCTCTCACCTTAACAACTTCTTCTGTAAATCCAACTGTCACCTCTTCTTGAAGACAAAGCACTAATGTCCAGCTAATTTCACCTATACCACTAAAATCTACCCTATAGTGAGTCAACTATTGCCCACACCATCTACTAGCCAAGATTGCAAATTCTTCCAGTGGCCTCACTCACCATCTGGCCTTTGCTCCACACCCAGTCAATTCTCTACTTCTATCTAAAAGTCTTCTAGTATCTCACACTCTCTCAGCCAATATTCTAGTATCTGTACAAATCCCCCAACTTGCCCCACTCTAGATGTTCTTGAAGGAGTTATAGCTCTGAAAGATCTTATTCATAGAAGATAAATTACTGTTCTCAAAGTATAACTATATAAGAGAGCCAGGTAAAGAAATCTTCATCAGAGTATCAAATAATCTAAACTCTGATCTTGGATAAGCTATGACTACAGCAGTCTACTCTGAAGATCAGTATGAAGCTATATCTTACTGACTTATTAAAAAGTATATAGGAACAGATTTACCACAAAGTTTAAAAATCTATTATAGATATAAATATAAATCTTGAAAAATCTCCACAAGTATTTTCTATAAAAATTTAAAAAAGAATATATACTACTGATTTCAGTATTATTAACTAAGACATCATTGGTCTAATGATCTTTATAAATAGTATCTCTCTTAATATTACTCAGTATATCTATACTCTTGATATTAGAAAGCCTGATAAATAAGTAGATATAGTCCAAGAATACTTTGATATCTAGTAATGAACTACTTAGAATAATAATAAGAAAGAAGATAAAGAAGACCTCTTAGTCAAGACTCTAAGAAATCCTCTAAGAAAACTCAAGAGAAAAGATGCCTACAAAGAAATAGAAAAAGAATAAGAATGAAATCTAAGACCTCAGCTCCAAACTAGACTAATTGATTGGACAAATTGAAAAACTCACTATATATAAAAATTAGAGCTATCTATGGTTATATATTATAAAGAAATCAAGACTATTTATTTAGAGATAACAGAAGCTATCAGCAATAAGAAGAAAGAAGATATTTACTCTAAGATAGAGCTCAAGTTCAATACTTCTATTATAGATAGCTTAGATACTATACTACAGATTGTAATAGTAGAAGAAGTGACTGAAGAAACTTAGAACCACTAAATCAAAAGAGTACCATCTAGTATAAGAAGACTGAAGCTCACTTTATTGAAGATTTTAAGAAGAAAAGTAATAGCAAAGACTATAGTAATCTAGATCTATATCTAACTAAGATCATCTTTAAGAAAACAGTCTACTCTACCAAAAAAAGGAAAAGACTAGTAGAAAGACTATCTAGAAATACAAGTAAAAGAATTGTCTAAGAAAAAGATAAAGAAGATAAAGAAGAGTAGATTAAAATACCTTCTAGATCTCCCTTATCTTTTGTCTCTAAAATAAACAAACTATCACTTAAGGATAAAGAAATAGAGTAAAAAGAACAAAAGCCAACTGTTCTAAAACTTAAGAAAAAGTACACCTTGAAGACTATACTCTAAGATATCTATAATGAAGTCTGATAAAAGATTCAAAAAGCTAAGATAGAGATCTCTCTCTTATAGTTCCTATAACTAATATCTACTAGAGTTCAAAATAAACTATTGAGAACCACTAGATTCAGTACTGGCTAAGTTCTAATCTCACAAAACAAGAACTAGCACCAACTATCATTCAGGCTACTAAAAGATATATCAATATATATCTATATAGAGATATTAGAAAATAGAAGGTAAAAATCCTCATTAATACAAGAGTAACTATTTATATTATTGTCAAAAGATTCTTAGACACTCTCTAGTAGTCTATTGATAGACTATTTAATCTCAGTATCATAGTAGCATATAGAGCCTGAACTCAATTTCTAGGAGAAGTATAAAATATCACTATTACTCTTAGTAGTGTTCTCAAATAAATTGAATCAATTTGAATTGAATTGAATTGAGAGTATTTTCAATTAAATTAAATTGGAAATTTTTCAATTCGAATTGAGTTTGAATTAAATTGAGTTCAAATCAAATTGAGGTCTAATTTGATTGAAAATTGGAAGTCAAACTTTGAAATATAATAACTTAATGAAAATATATCCAAATTTGATATATTTTAGCTTATTGGATTCATCTTGATAAGATAAATCCAGTATAACAAAGATTATTAGATTTGAATATGTTTTTGTCATGTTATTGTATTTCAAAAATTTAGATTCAAAATTAAGATCTGATTTGATTTAAAATTGAAAATCAAAATTTGGAATATAATAACTCAATGAAAATATGTCCAAATTTGATGTATTTTAGCTTGTTGGATTCATCTTAATAAGGCAAATCCAATATAATGAAGATTATTAAATTTGAACATATTTTTGTTAGGTTATTGAATTTTAAAAATTTAGGTTCATAAATTGAAGTTTGATTCAAAGTCAAACTTTGAAATATAATAACTTGATGAAAACATATCCAATCCAAATTTGATATATTTTAGCTTGTTGGATTAACCTTAATAAGATGAATCCAGTACAATAAAGATTATTAAATTTGGATATATTTTTGTCATGATATTGAATTTTAAATATTTAGATTTGTAAATTGAGGTCTAATTTGAAGTCAAACTTTGAAATATAATAATGTGATAAAAATGTATCTAAATTTGATATATTTTAGCTTGTTGGATTTACTTTGATAAGGTGAATCCAGTTCAATAAAAATTATTAAATTTGGACATGTTTTTATTATATTATTTAATTTTAAAAATTTAGATTTGTGAATTGAGATCTGATTTAAAGTTAAACTTTGAAATGCAATAACTTGACAAAAACATATCTAAATTTGATATATTTTAGCTAGTTAGATTCACTTTAACAAGATAAATCTAGTATAATAATGATAATTAAATTTAGATATATTTTTATCAAGTTATTGAATTTCAAATTGAATTGGACCTCAATTCAAATTAAATTGAATTGAATTTGAGTTCAATTTAATTTAATTCAATTCATTAAGAGTACTAACTCTTAGACACATTCAGTTATCTATCTCAAAAGCTGTTGTCACTAAAGCTATCACCTATAATATATCTTAGTACTAACTAGATAAAGAAAATAATATTGTTATTAATATTGACTAATAGATATATCAAAATAACTAGCTATAAGTAATTGAAAAAGAAGAAGATTACTATTCAGAAAGAATATATTAGTAGTAAAGAATCTACTATAGAGAAAGAAGAAGAATCTGAAGATAGAAATGATCTCAAACTCAATTCTAGTAGATGATAGATCAGAAGATAATATATAAGTATAAGATACTATCTTTATTATAATCAAAGCTATTGCAGAATAAGTCAAAGGATATCTCATTTATCTTAAAAGATACAAATATCTGAATATAGAAAAAGGAAGAAGAAATATAACTATTTTTCAAAAATACCTAAAACTGAGACTACAGAAGTATAAGCAATCTGGGGATAGAAAATAACTAATAAAGAGATTTCTGAATCAGAAGAACTCTCTGAGCTAATTCTCTAAGATAACTCACACTAGATATTATTAGAAGATAATGATCTCTAGAATATTGAAAAAGGATCAAGCATAGTTACCATTATTCTAAGATAAGAAACAAACTAAGAAAAAGCCTTTCAGCTAAAAATATATTAGTATAAGATAGTCTTCTACTCTCTCTAAGATTATGCTAATCTACATAATAGCTCTAATCTTATATTTTACCTCTATTGAGTCAGTACTTTATAATACCTATTTTGATTTAGATATATTAGTATAAAGTATAAATTGAATTTATTATTAATACTTAAAATTCAAAATATAGTATTAAAATTTTGAAATTTTGTATTTCAGAATAGCTTAGATAATATCAGTTCTTATTAATATTTAAGTTATAGCTTTAAAATATTTTAGTAAGCTAAATAAATAGTATAATATATAATTTATATTTTTGATATTTCTAGTATAGATCTATTTAATTTATTTTAGTAGCTAAGTTTCTTAATAACTTTCTGATCTTGGATTCTAATATAATATTTTTAATAAAAAGAGAAGTTCTTTAACTCAAATTCTAAGCTTCTAATATTTAAAATATTTAAACCTAATTTTCAATATTTAATAACTTAATAAAAAATATTAAAATTTAACTTATTAAATTTATCTTATTTAAATAAATTTAATATAAAAGAAATACTGAATTTAGATATATTTTTATTAAATTATTATATTTTAAAATAGTTTACTTAATTAGTTATAATTTTTTATATTCTTTTTATAATATTCTAATACTTTTTAAATATCTAAAACTCTTTTTTTAGTATTAAGTTATAATTAGAATATTTTATCTTTTCTAGTATAAATAATAAATTAATTTAATCTGAGTTTTAATTAAATCTAAATTGTAACAGTTCGTTACATACCATTCAAGTCTACAGAATCCGCGCCATTCAAGAAGGGAAGGATGTAACGGTTCATTACATGCAAATCTGCCAAATCCGCCAAATCCGCCTAACCGCGCCTAATTAGGAAATCACCAAAATCGTCCGCGTTACATGAGAAAATTCCAACGGAAATTCCAACTAGCAGTCATTATAGTATAACTGTGTATGAATACATAGCCTCAATGTTAGAGGGATACTTTATTAGAGTACTGTTATGTAGTTCTGAAAGGGTTTTCTGGAAGTTCTGGATATTCTGGAAGACTGTTTTCTTCAAGATCAATTTCATATAGAGTATATCCTCTATGCTTATTGATTTCAAGATTAGATTGATGTCTCAACCAAAGTCCTTTTTCAGACTTGTTCTGGATGTTCAGGAGGTTCTATATTTCAGAAAGTTCAAGAAACTAAGACTAGCTTAGTTGAATTAATATATCGCTGCAGACAATACTCAATTAGGAAATTTTAGAATTTAGTTAGAAGTGAGATCTAATAGTATATAGATTTACTTAAGAGTGGTTTGTGAGTTATTAAATAGGTTTATTTGCTATTCATAATATTGCTATACTAGGAGTAGTATGTAAAGGGATATTATGGAGAAGTGTTTAGGAGTTTTTATCTATAGTCTGTTTATATCTAAGTTTCTGAGGTCTGAGAGAGTGAGTATTTATACTAATGAGAGGCTATCTGGACTATACTAAATATAGATATAGCACTTAGTGCCTCACTAAGTCAGAATAAAGTTATATAGTATAAGTGTGAACTGATATATCAAGAGATTATCTGACTGCTGAGTCAGTATACAGTCATATTATATAAGGCTAATCTAACTATACTAATGACTGCTAGGCTATCTATAGATTTAGATACTATCTAGATATTCTTCAATAAGATTACTATTAACAATATCATCTCTGATAAAGTAGTTATCTAGAAAGAGTGATTTTTAGATAATATCTCCTTACTTATTCATATAGTAGTAGGTTGAAACTATATCACTATTCTATAGGATAGCATTATCTGTCTCATATGCTAGATAAAGTATTAGTAAGCAAAAGAGGGGTATATTATCTTTACTTTCATCAGACTTGCTGTCTGCATACCTTCTATAGATAATGATGCTATAAGTTGTAAAGTTGTAATAGATTAGTAGCTATAGTTCATTTCATTTATACTCAGAAAATAGAGTTATTAGCTTGATCTCAAGAGTTGTCTGAAGATACAGATTATATTCTCCAGTCTCTTCATTATAGTTAAATAATCAGATATGAATGTAGATTGGTATTTATACCAGTAGTCATTATCTCAATAAGTCTTATAAATAGTTATAAACTACAGTATATTCCAAAACTGAACTAATGTTTTATTAAATTTTATATTTTAATTATTTAAATAAAAATACTCTAAATAAATATATTTTATATTATAATATATTATAGTTTTATATTAGAGATATTTAAAAATATTAAATTTATTATTTTTAA
>RBNI01002338.1:0-18804 GCA_003990745.1 Jimgerdemannia flammicorona | reverse complement strand
AAAAAGTACACCCTAAAGACCATATCTAGAGATATCTACAATGAAGTCTGGCAGAAGATCCAAGAGGCCAAGATGGAAGTCCCTCTTCTGCAGTTCCTGCAACTAACACCAGCTGGAGTCTGAAACAAATTGCTGAGAACCACCAGGTCTAGCACTGGCCAAGTTCCAATTCCACAGCAAGAACCAGTTCCCATCCCTGTCCAAACAGCTGAAAGATATTTTTTTTTTTTTTTTTTTTTTTTTTTTTTTTTTTTTTTTTTTTTTTTTTTTATAGTTACTTGGACTCCATCCCTTTATTAATTCTCATCTATCCCATATAAATACAATGATCCCACCTCTTATTTGATCCCTCTAGGGGGTCTCCCCCTCCCTACCCCTCCCTGATGAAAGACCACCTTGTCTAACACTATCTCCACTCTCCCCCCACTCTGCTCACAGATCCTCACCACCAAACCACGATGTCAGCCCCCCTGAGGACCCCAACCCACCCACTACCCAGTCAGCAGATCCCCCAATAGCTCTTCCCATCATAATACCTTCTCCCCCAGCCCCAGCCGCTGGCCCTCCTCAAATACAAAAAGCCAATGGCCCGCCAGTCCTACCCATATTGCTAATACCCACCCTATAGTGAGCCAACTATTACCCACCCCACCCACGAGCCGAGATCTCAAGTCCTCCCATCGATCTCCCTCCCCCACCAGCCTACGCCTCATACCCAGCCAATCCCCTATCTCAGCCCAAAAGACCCCCAAAACCTTGCACTCTCCTAGCCAATGTTCTGGCATCTGTACCTGACCACCAGCTCTCCCAACATCATAACACTCCTCACAGTCAAATTGTCCACCATCTATCAGATGCCCCATATGGAAATTCAGTATGACATTCCTCCACAACATTCTCCACCATACACCCAGAACTTGGGGGGAAGCCACCTCCATACCTCTGTACTCCAAGACCAAATATGTACCAGCCCAGTCCCACTCCTCACTGATCCCTGCCACCTGCCAGCCACTTGGCCAAAGATTCTGGCCAAGGCCCTGCTGATACTCTACTCTCTCCCCAATATTGAACATAGCAAGTAGTGCACTCCCCAGGAGCAATCTATCCCAATACTACATATTCAGCCCCCACACTGCCTCCCCCTCATTGCCTGCCAGCATAGGTCAATTCAGTGTGCTCCATCAGCTATGCCCCACCAGAAGCCCTTAAACCGCAGCCGCTGAATTCCATTAAGCCCCACCAAAGAGAGCAGATCGCCGGAGGACCCCTGAGGAGATGTTCACATCTCCCATACCTTCTGCATCAGAGGCACCCAACTTCCACCCTGCAAATCCACAGCTCTTTTCAACCACCAGGCTCACAAACAGTACAGCTTCTTAGGAAAGTCCACCAGCCCAAGACCTCCCCTGACTACCGGCCTTGCAAGAGTATCCCAACTGACCTGGGACCTCCTCCCTGCCCAAATCCAATCCCTAGCCATCTTCATCAGCTTCTTCACTACCCATGCTGGGAAGTCGAGGTGATATGCCACATACCACAGCTTGGGGAACCAGTAAACATTCAGAATTGATACTCGCCCTGCTAGAGAGATATGGCGACCTCCCCATCCTTAAAGGGCCTCCCCCCAAATGTTCACCCTGCTCTCTCACCACCCTTGTGATAAGACAGAACCATATACAGAGAGGAAGATGCCCAAATACCACACCACCTCACCCATAGAGACTATTGTTCCAATGACGTCCCCACCCACCAGCCCATTCCCTAGCACCATTGTCTCACACTTATGCCAGTTGAGCTTCGCCTCTGAGTGGGCTTCATACCACTCCACTGTCCCCTGTAGGGCCGCTACATCTGCCACATTCCCAAGTCCAACCACCATATCATCAGCAAAGGCCCCCACCTTCCACACTATACCATATATAGAGAGCCCTACCACCTTCTGGCGAATCCTATCTATCAATGGCTCTAGTGAAAGGGCATAAAGAATAGGGGACAGAGGATCCCCCTGAGGAACTCCTCTTCCCAAGGAAAATGCCCTCCCATGGTGACCATTATACATTAGAGCTGCCCGACTACTCTCCAGCAGACTCAACATAGAGGCACTAAATCTTGGGGGAACTCCAATTTGGTCCAACACCTTGCCCAGCCACACTCGCCGTACATGGTCATAGGCCTTCTCCTGGTCCAGAAAGACCAACCTTCCATCCAGGCCACAGGCCCAGGCCCCCTCAATCACACTATGAACCCATGCAGTCCCATCTCTTATAAGTCTGCCCCCAACAAAGCCCTGCTGCTCCTTCCCCAAAGCAGCTGAAAGATATGTCAGCACCTATCTACATGGAGATATTAGAGAACAAAAGATGTAGATCCTCATAGACACAGAAGCAGCTGTCTGTATCATTGCCAAATTGTTCATGGATACTCTTCAATGGCCCATTGATGGACCATCAAATCTCAGCATCATAGTAATAGATGGAGTCCGAACTCAACCCCTTGGAGAAGTATGAAACATCACCATCTCTCTTGGACACATTCAGTTCTCCATTCCCAAAGCTATTGTCACAGAAGCTGTCACCTATGACATAATTCTTGGTATCAACTGGATGAAGGAAATGAATACAGTCATTGATATTGGTCAACAAGTACTCAAGTTTGACTATTGAGGCAAGAAGTACAGAGTTTAGATGACCAGCTATGAGTAATCAAAGAAGAAGAAGATCACTATTCAGGAAGAATATGCCAGCAGTGAGGAGTCTACTAGAGGAGGAAGAAGAATCTGAAGATGGAAATGATCCCAGACTCAATCCTCAAATTAACCTGGTGGATGATAGACCAGAAGACAATGTGTGGGCCAAGAACACTATCCCTATCACTATTGGAGCTATTGCAGGAGAAGCCAAAGGATGCCCTACCTGCCTCAAGAGATACAAGTGTCCTGAGCATTTCTCCAAGATCATGGGAATAAGAAAATCGCCTGGCACAGCCTGCCCAGAGTGCAGAAAGAAGAAGAAGAAATACAGACATGTTCCAAAAATACCTGCAACCAAAGCTGCAGAAGTACAAGCAATTTGGGGTCAAGAATCATCTGAGAAAGAAGAAACTTCTGACCAAGAAGTTTCCGAACAAGAAGCATCTGAAGAAGAAGAGGTCTCTGAACTCATTCCCTGAGATAATCCTTGCTGGACGCTATCTAAAGACAATGATCCTTGGAATATAGAAGAAGGATCCAGTATAATCACCATTATCCCCAAGAAAGAAACTCACTAAGAAAAGGCTTTTCAGCTAGGAAGATGTCCACACCAAATGGTCTTTACTCTCCTTGAGACTACTGCTATCAGTGCCATTTATTAGACCAATAGGAGAGACAGAGACCCCAGAGACCAGAACCCCCAAACACAGTTGTACAGTCAACTACCTTCCAAGAAGTGACCACTAAGTTGCAAAGCCAATTCAGAGGACAAGGCTTCTTCACCTAGACAGAAATATATCCCTTGTCCACTCTTCTACTCACTTATGACCAAGATGAGTACTGATTCCCAAGACAACAAGAGATCAACAACCAGAAACATCATTTCTGAGTAATGAGATATTGTAACCATAGAAGACACCCAGACTACCAAGACTGCAGACATCAGAAGATCCATCTTAGTCATGATGTTGCAGTTCATACTTTGAAGAGAGGAGATAACTGAAGCCAGATCCAAAAAAGCCAGACCAAAAAGCCAGGAAGAAGGATCCTCAAGATCTATAATTTAGGAGAAGACATCCTAGCTCTCATCAGATATGCAACCTGTCAAGGATAGGCAGAAGATATCACCAACTTCATAGAAGTCCTAGACCCTATAGGAAGAAGGGGAATCAACTATCTCCAAGACCCCTCTACTGGAGCCAGATGGCCACACCTCAATCTTAGAGCTTAGAGGCTCAACACTAGTGGAGCTTCAGTCTTAGGAAAGCCCAAACTCAGTAAGGATATTGCCCAGTATGCCCTGCTGCACCCCAAGGCCAAACCCCTGACCAAAGCCCACCCAGAGGATATAGGATATGATCTTTACAGTCTGGAGGATAAATCTATCAAGCCTGCAAAAACCTTTATGATCAGAACTGGATTAGCCATGCAGCCACCCCAAGGATCTTACATCCAACTAACCTCAAGGTCTGGACTTGCCAGACAAGGAATAACAGTGGAAGGAGGAACCATCAACCCAGGATATACAGGTAAAATCAAGGTTATCCTATACAACAGCAGTACAGAATAGCACCAAATCATTAGAGAACAGAAGATTGCTCAAGCAGTCTTCATGAAGGTCAAGACCCCACAATTACAAGAAGTCTCTGAACTAACTGAAGGAACAAGACAAGCCAAAGGATTTGGAAGTTCAGACAAGAAGAAAGTACATCTCCTTCAAGTCAACCATCTCAAGAGGAATGTTCCCCAGCAAGTATATCAACAATCAGTCAGACTGCACAACAATCTTATCCTGGAGCCCAGAGAACAAACTACCTTTGAAATCTTTGCACCACCTGATCCCAGAAACCTTTTCTTCGAACCTAAGAAAGATATCCCACACCTGGACATAGAGGGACACACATTCCCTGACAAGATTAATCCAGTACACTCTTGAGCAATCAACCAAAGTTGGGAGACCATCATCTTGCTGAAAGGAACCATCATAGGACATGTGGTGCCTTTTCTCAACTGAACTTATAGGGAAGTTTATGAACTAAACCTATTGGGAAATGGCAAAAGGTCCCAGAAGAAAGGAAAGGCCCCTCTGCGACCCAGGAGACAGTGAAGCCTTCCACTAACATTGGAGAAGAATTGACACCTCAACAATAGCAACAACTAGTAGAACTTCTCAAAAAATATCAAGATATCTTCACCACTGATTATAGCAACCTGCCATACAATCCATCATATCACCACAGTATAAATACAGGAAATGCAACACCCATCTGGCAGAAACCCTATAGAATACCCCATTACTTGAAAACATTTGAAAAGGAGCACATTTAAGAACTCTTAGACAATGGAGTCATCCAACCCTCTACCAGCCCCTGGGCCAGTCCTATACTTATTGTACCAAAGAAGAGAGGATGGAGACTTTGTGTGGATTACAGGAAACTCAATTCAGTCATCAAAAAGATGCCTATCCTTTTTTCAGAATTGATAACCTTTTGGATCAGTTATAAGATGCCAGATACTTCAGCAGTATAGACCTCTTTACAGGATTCCATGAGATCCCTATGGACCCCAAGGACATTCAAAAGACTGCCTTTCTTACTCTAGGAAAACTGTTTGAGTACCTCTGAATACCCTTTGGACTCTGCAATATACCTCCCACCTTTTAGAGGATGATGAATTCAGTCTATGCCCCCTTGATCCACCACTGCCTGATTGTATATATGGATGATTCCAACATCTATTCAGCAAATTTCGAGAAACACCTGCACTACCTAGAGGAATTCTTCAAGCTCACCTACAAAAACCACTTGGGACTGAATGCAAAGAAATGCTTCTTTGGAAAACAGAAACTTGAATTCCTTGGATTCATAGTTTCAAAAGAAGGAACCCATGCAAACCCAAAGAAAACTGAGAAGATCAACAATTGGCCAATACCCAAAACCCTGAAGGAAATACTATCATTTCTGATGCTAGTATTCTACTACAAGGACTTTGCCCAAATTGCTGCCCCAATCCGAATTCTTCTCAAAAAAGGAGTGCCATTCAAATGGACAGAATTATAAGAAAAAGCCTTCAAAGAACTCAAGAACTGCATGACTACAGCACCAATCCTTGTGTGCCCCAATCTACAGAAGCCATTCATCTTGTATATAGATGCTTCCAAAGATAGCCTAGGAGCAGTTCTAGCCCAAGAAGGACCTGACCAACAATACCATATAATAGCTTATGCAAGCAGAGCTACCAATCAGCAGCAGATGAACTATGGTAGCACCAAACTGGAATGTCTTACAGTTATATGAGTGGTCACTCTGTTCAAGCATTATCTTATCAGAAAAAGGTTCACCTTGATCACAGACTATGCAGCTCTCAAATAGCTATTCAACTATAAGGAACCCACTGAAATCCTAGCCCACTGGATTCTTATCCTTCAGGATTACAAAATCACCATTATCCACAAAGTAGGGAAAGCTCACAACAATATTAATATACTTTCCCACCAGCCCCAATGAACCAGAAGATGGGTGTCCTGAGGAACTACACCCTAAAGGAAGCTCCTCAGACCATCAAGGCACAAGAAGATCTCATCTGAAAAGAACATCAGAAAGTCCATCAAGAACAGGTGAATGTAGAAGAGAAGCTGCAAACAACACACCAACATTGGCCCAACCTTAGAACATAAGTCCAGAATATACTTAAGAAATGTGACACCTGCCAGAAGTACTAAGGAAGAAAGAACTATCAAGCACTACTGCAACCAATTGCACCACCAGACAACATCCTTCAGAGATGGGGAATAGATGTAATTGGACCTCTACCAGTTATACCAAGAAGAAACAAATACATCCTTATATTTGTGGAACATCTAACCAAGTGGCCCAAGGCTTTCCCAATGGAAATTGCAGATGCCCTAACTATTGTAGGCCTTCTTCATGGACTCACACTCAGATATAGACCCCCAGAAGAACTTATCTCTGACCAAGGCACAGAATTTATCAACAACATAATCACAAGTTATGCCTGAATTCACAAGATCTACCTCAAATAGACCATATCATATTACCCTCAGACCAATGGCATGACAGAAAGAATGAACCAGACTATCAAGAAAGAACTTGCCCAAGTCAATCCTATCAATTGGGACTTCTGTTTACCTGAGATCCTATGGAAAATTCAGAACACCCCTGCTGCCTCCACCAAACAGAGCCATTCGAAATGATGTTTGCTAAGAAAACTAGAACTACTGACCATGAGAATCTCAGAGACCTCCTCAAGAAGGCAGAACAGTTACATAATTAAGCCTGAGGTCAGATTATCAAAGCCCAAGAAAGATAAAAGAAGTACTATAACCAGAAACAGAAGGATCAGGAGATCAAGATTAGAGATCAAGTATTAGTTTGAAGAAGCATGATTGAAACGAATTTTGCTGCCAAATTGGAGCCCAAATGAGAAGAATCTTATCTTGTACACAATATCAGAGGAACCAGCATCTATTTAAGAAGCATGGATGGATGAACCCTGAGAACACCAGTACACATCAATTGTCTTAAACTATATCTCCCCTCTACACTATAAGCCTAAGAATTGATCAGTGCCTCCAGACATTGATCCCAGGCCCTACCAGTTCCCTTGCCCCAGTTCTGCCACTTGAAGGAACCCCAATATAGTTGATCCAGAAGCATTAAGAGAACCTTGCCATTGCCCAAAGATTGTTACAGATATACCACCTACAGGCCTTCTACAATATTAGACAACTACTTCAAGAACAGCCATACATTAGAGGACCAGCTGGTATAACCCACTGAGAAGCAAGAACTGCCAAATGAATCTACACCTTATATAAACGAAATGTTGGAGCCCTGGTGCAGTCTCACTTCTACCTCAATGATATTCATCAGATGAATGAGACCACCTTTCAGAGTATTATTCAATAAGTAGACATCCTGTTTCCTGAAGAACAAAAAGAAGATCCAGAGCTAGATTGGAGTAACCCAGATACAGAAAGAGATGATGATGGAACAGATATAGATACAGAAGATGCCTATGCTTATTGAAATGATGACTAAAGAATAGTCTGAGACAGACTACCCTTTAGTGGGGGCTGATGTGACAAACCACAAAACATAGCAATCTCGAAATCTAACCAGGTGATGTGAACATTAGTATACCATAGTAATCAGCAACCATTACTACAGAAAAATGTATAAATAACCAGACAGCCAAAAAAGGGAATAATGTGAACAGTGGCTGTCCTCTGGACAGTAGCTGTCCATTAGATAGTAGCTGTCTACTCAAATACACCATAAATAGCAAATGTATAGTTAGCCAGATAACAACCAGATAGTAACCACAATGTATAAAATATCCCAGAGACAAGAGTGAATAAACCTCAGTCTGAAATACAAATACCAAAGAAGTCTCTAAAGATTGAGCATTGGTCCCCTTTCCACTCTGGTCCACTTTCTGATATAAAGCTTGAAGATTTTGCTACCAAGTTCAAGGAAGAACTTTGCCATCTTTGGAACTATTGGTATACTTACCAGACTAAGCCTGAAGAATCCAAGTTTGCCTCCAAGTTCAAGAAGAACTTCACTGCCATTTTCAAATTATCTGCTGTATTCTCAGAAGAGCCTGCCTTCTTACCACAAGCCAGTCTCTTGATGTAACTTTGCAGTGATCCATTCATACAAATGAAGCTAGTCTAGATATAACTTGCTAAGAACCCAAGTCAATTCTCAGTTGAAGCAACTGATTCAGAAGAATCTACATCATCTGCCATTTTTGAGTAATCTGTATTCTCAGAGAACCTGTGCTATCTGAGAATTATTTCCAGAAAGCCCAAGTTTCTGCAACATCTGCACTATCTGAGTTATTTGTTTATTCCCAGTAAGCCAAATCGAGTTATCTGTCAGAAACTGCATACTTTTGGAAATTGTCATACTACATGGAGATCATTATGCAGAGATCGCCATCACCCAAGAAGGAAAACTGCTAAATTGATAGACTATTACATATAAGGAACCCACACTACACAAAGATTGTTGCACTATACAAGATCACTATACTCAGAAATTGCATACTTTTGGAGATTGCCTCATTATACAAAATTGTGGTATTCCCAGTTGACTCAAGAAGGAAACCCATTCACACTCATACACAAATCACCACTATACCCAAAAACCTGTCTTAAAAAGGAAACCACTCACACAGTATTCCAATCTTGACTATTATACCACTAAATACCAAGAATATTTTGTTGCTTTTAACAAAGTAACTGAAGGCTCAAGCCAAACTACATCAACTCCCAATCTTGTAATTTGCCCCTATTGAGTCAGGTATATTACAATATCATACTTCTAGAGATCTTTATATAAAACTTCAAGCCATATATTAATGATACTGAAGAATCTTCTTTTTTTAAATGAATATATTTATATATTGTTTCAGTAAGTAATTGTTTTAGAATTTGATAGAAATCAACTGAATTTACTAGTAAGTAGCTAATTTAAGCTAAAAAATAGCTTATTTCTATCAATTTCTAGTATTGATTATATTTATTTAAATAAGATAATAAAGATTGCAATACCAAACCTTTCTCTAGTAATATTCAGATTATACAAACCTCTGGCAATACTCAAGATATTATTTTTAAAGTAAAGGTACTAGTAATATAGCAACTGATAAGTATTCTGAGATATATGCTGGACAGGGTGACCCTAGTATATTCAACTGACAGTATGTGGGGAGGAGTTATGACTTGGGGGGAAGCATGAGGGGCTTGCTGGCTGGAGGATATGGAAGGAGAGGAGGCAGTGCTGGGGGACAGAAGACTGAGAGGATGAGCTTTATAGATAAGATGAAGAAAGATCATCCAATAACTGGACTGGAGGGCTGGCTGAGGAAGGACAAGAAGACAGCAAAGGCTGTAGGGTCTGGTAGAGTGGCCCATAGTGGTGAGAGCAGCAGGGCTGGGGGAGTAGTGGCTGGGAGGAGTGAGACTGCTAATGACAAGAGAACTGCTAATCTGGAAAAAAATCCAGATATAATAGTTAATAGTAGATCTGGACAGAGAGTGGGCATGAGACCTGGGGATCTAGCAGATAGTATGACAGACCAGGTGGCAGTACTATTACTCAAGAAATTGAGATTGGAATTCACTATCATATTGTGTTTCTGAGACTTGATAGTGATAGTGAGAATGATTCTAGGGTTTCTGGCCCAGGAGGTAAAGAGAGTGATGTCAGTGAAGTTTTTGAAGAGACTGGAAGAGGTGGAGGTAGAATTCAAGAAGGAGAAGGTGCTGTTAGAAGCAATGGAGAAGAGAGTAGTAATGGGGGAGAGTAATATCTCTATGATCCAGTGCCTATACTGGGATCTCCAAATAGTGTTTTTTTTTTTTTTTTTCTTTTTTTTATAGTCACTCAGACTTTGACATTTATTCTCCAAATAGTGTAGCTAATGGTGCTAGATATTCCTATAGTGTTAAAGTAAATGGCCAAAAGGTTGATTGTAGAGGCCACCAAGGAGTATGGGGATATTATAGATATTGGGTTTCAGGTCTAAGAGGGTACTGAATTCAGGACAAGTGATGTAAATATCAGGATATGGCTGGCAGACAAGGAGAATATAGGGAAGGCAAGAGACTAACCAGCAGTTCTTAAATGGGAATCTATGAAGTACAAGGTCTCAAGAGTGAAAGAGATACTGGAGGAAGAAGAGGACTTACTGAAGATATTGAAGGATCTGGCTAGAGCTGTGGAGAGGAGAAGATTGGCATGAAAGGAGTATGAGACCAAGATAGTAGTAGAGATCATAAATGGCAGGAAGATGCAGCTGGATTGGGCAGTCTGAGAGAGGGTGGAGGGGAGGTGCATTCAGAAGAATCTGCTGGCTAAGCTGGGAGGGTGGGGCAGCCAGGGGGATCACTACTGAAAAAGCTGGATTGAGGGTGAGTATCTGGGCAGGAGAGAAGAGAGTAGTACCAGAGGAGACCCCTGGAGGGGGGAAGGCACAGGGCTGAGTATCATTATTGAGGATACTGAGATTGCAGAGAGGGAGTTTCCTCAGTATAGGGTGTCTGATAGGGTGGAAGGTGATGATAAATTGCAGATTATACTAGAGGAGGATTGGGATGAGTCAGCAAGGAGAAATGCAGAGGATAGGCAGATGGAAGGGAGGAAGAGAGTGGCCCAGAGAGTGGCAGAGGCTGAGGTTGAGATGAAATAGCTGTGGAAAATGCTTGAGAATGTGGCAGCTGAGGAGCTGGGGGGAGAGGACTTCCAGATACTGAGTGTAAGACACTGAGGTGAAATCTTGTATAGTGAGGAGATGCTATATAAACTCCAGGATGAGATAATGGTAGTATTGCTAGAGGCTGAGGTATATCAGGTTAATTATACCAGAGAGACAGCTCTTCTGGCAATTGTAAATAACAGGGCTGTATATATGTAGGATCTGAGAAAAGGGCTGGCAAAGTGGCAGGTAGTGTGCAAGAAGTATCTGTACAGAGATGGAGGCTGTAGATAGGAGATTTTGGTGATATTGGAGGCTTAGCAGAGAGAGGCAGATGAACTAGAGACAGAGAGGAACCTAGATATTGTGGGTGATACAGTAAGTATAGAATTGTAAAGTGGATGGCTGTTTTTTAAATAATATTATTCAATATGAACACTATAACTAGAATCTTATCTTTGAATATCAATAGGCTATGAGAGGTAGTGAGATAGTGAAATATCTTTGGATGGCTAAAGGGAATAGAAGTGGATTTATTTCTACCACAGAATGTTGGGTATGAAGGGGACTTAGATAGTCTGGACTGAATGAAGAAATAGGGTGGTGTGGCTGTTGGCAAGGACATAAGGGCATTCTGATTAGGAAGGGCAAAGGGGACATTAGAGGCATTAGACAATAGAGGAGCAGGGTAGTGTGGGGAGTTTGGAAGAGACCAGACTAGAGGCCCTTGATGGTTGAGTTATATTACTATCTGGCAGAAAGGGGGGAGAGAGTAGAATGGATTCAAGAGCTATGAGAGTCTGGGGCATTAGTGGAGGCAGAGATTGATTGTTTAGAGAGAGACTTTAATATGATATATGATAGAAAGATAGATAAGACTGATGGGGGAAGAGAGAAGCAGATAGGAGTAGTGGTAAGGAAGCCTTGGAGAGAGTCAAACATTTGAGCTCTTTAGTGGATACTGAGAGGCTTGGATGGGGGATTATAGGGTCTTTACCCACTGAGTAGTAGGGCTGGGCTCAAGGATTAACTGGATGTTGACTACTGATTGCTAGGGAGTTGATATCTAGAGGACTTTGGAAACTGTTTGGTGTCTATAGTCAGATCACTGGGGTCTTCTAGGAGGGGGGTGTTTTGGGAGAAGTGGGGAGAGACCCAGACATTGGTAACTAAATATGTCTTTACTAGGAGAGACCTCTCTATAGGAGGCATAAGTAGTTAATATTAGCTCCAGGATTCTTGGGTAGAGAGCAGAGGAGTTGGGGATTAGAGTTTGCTGGATATAATTGTAATCTGAGGCACAATAGTTCTGGGGGGAGATAGGACGAATATGGAGTACTCAGAGAAAGAAGTGAGTGAGGTGGGTCTCCCAGAGGTTAGTGAGGTTGTTGGTGACTTGGACAGATCTGTTGAATCATAATGAGAAAGGAGATTGGTGAATACAGTGGATCAGACTGGAGGTAGAGGAGTTGAAGGGTATACTACAACAAGAGGAGAACCTTCAGGTTGAGAGTATGGTGGCCTAGCTGTAGTAGCAGAGATTGGAGAAGGGAGAAAGGCCTACTAAGTTTTGTTGCTGTAGCTGTAGGTGAGAAGAGTATGGCAGCAGTAAGAGGGAGTGTTGGATGAGGCTGGAGAGTTGGTTATTGGGACACTAGAGATTCTGAACCAGTTGAGCAGACAGTGGAGACATTTGTGGAGTGGGGAGAATAGAGGGATTGGGGAGCTGGACATTGATAGGTACTTGGAGGAATAGTATCTGGACCCAGTGGCAGACTTAAGTGACCTTGGTGCTGCTGTCCAAAGAGAGGAGATTTAGTGAGTTCTGACAATGATGGGCTCTGGGACTGTACCAGGGGAGGATGACTTACAGTGGGATTTCTGAAAGAAGATGGCAGGAGCCAAGTTAGTTCTAGAGAAGATAATGATAATGTGCAATAAAGTAATTGGCTCTGGGGCATAGATTTGAGGGCAGAGCTTAGGTCTTGTGGCTCTGCTATTTAAGAATAAGAGGAGGAAAGAGGAGTGGAATAACTGGAGGCTGATCATGCTTCTAGATATGGATTACAAACTGGTCATAAAGGTACTGGTGGCTAGGCTACAAGGAGTGGCTCAACAGGTTCTGGGAGCTGAGCAGAGAGGATTTGTAAGGGGATGTCTGATCAGAGACATAACAGCCTGGATATATAATATTATTGAGAGTACTCACACTGCTGGAGTGGACAGATGGCTGATTTTTTTTGACCAGGAGAAGGCCTATAACAGAGTCTAGTGAGTGTGGTTGGAAAGGGTGCTAAAGTACATTGGAGTCACCCCTGGGGTCTGGTAGGCCTTGGTCAGTCTGCCGGAAGAGAGTTAGGCAGATAGCAATTATAGTAAATAGATATAGAGGGATTTCTTTCTCTCTGGGCAGAGGAGTGCTGCAGGGGGATCCACTGTTACTGATTCTATATGTGTTGTCCCTGGAGCCTCTTTTGGATAGGATATGGCAAAAAGTGGAAGGGTTGGATATTCTGGGGGTTAATTGGAAGGTAAGGGCCTTCACTGACAATATGGTAGTTGGGCTGGGGTTAGCTAAGGATATTGCAGTACTGAAAGGTACAGTAGAGTAATATGAGGAGTGCTCAGATACTAAGCTCAACTAATATAAGTATGAGACTTTGGTGTTGGGAGGAGGAATAGTCAGTGGGGACATGATTGGAATAATTGTCCCTACAGGAGAGACTGTTCATTATCTGGAGATTTACTTTTCAATATATGGCTCCTTGCTACCATATGGGCAGTAGAAGTAGTAGTTAGCAGAGTGGAGAAGCACTCTCTGGTCGCTATATATCTCTGACAGGAAGAGTGATGATGTTGAATGTATACTGGTTGTCTAAGCTATAGTATCTAGGATACTACTTTGACTTTTCAGTATAGGTGGTCAAGCAATTGCTGAAGATGGCCAGGATCTGGATTTGAGCAGGGCAACAGAGTCAGATTAGTTGAGAGGTATTGACCTGACCAGTAGACTGAGGCTAGTAGATTTCTTCAAGTATCTTTATGTTTAAGAGTAAGTAGATGAAGCAAGTGAGCAAGTTGAGGAGCAGAGAGTGGGTTCCCCTTATGCAGAGGGTGTTGGGGGCCCAGTTCTCCATCTGTGGTGCAACTGGGGATCTTCTATCTCTGGTAGCTTTGGAAGAGAGTCAGAGGATATATTATAGAGAATTCTGATGGAGAGTGATTGATGGAGTACTGTATTGGTCTCCAATAGAGGGGTGATAAGAGGGAGGAGGAATGGGGATCTCAGATATAGAGGTGGGACTGCCTTCTGTTGGGTAGGGCACCAGTTGATAACTTCTGCTTAGAGGATAGCATAGAGTGCCTTCAGGAACATGGGAGAGATCTGTGGCCTGAGGCATGGCAGAGGGTGGGAATTAGAGAGATGGGACTGGAATGGTGTTTAGCTGTGGGGCAAGTAGATAGCAAGATGGCTCTCTCCTAAGTTCTGGGTGGTATAGTGGTGAATTCTATAGTATAATGTAATGTTGAACTACTGGACAGATTACTTGGTAAAAGAAGATACCCAGGAGTATGAGGAGTGTCTGAATGTTAGGTAGGAGGGAGAAGTGATACAGACTTCTGAACATTGGCTGGGAGAGTATGAGGTAATGGGTGACTTTTAGAGAGAGATTGAGATGTGGCTGGTGGTCCACCCACCAGAGTTAGTGATAGGAGGGTGATAGGGTAACCTCTAGAGAAGTCTGGTGGAGGGGTTGGGAGATAAGTAGTTGACATTAGGATGAGGGCTAGCAATTTGGATTAGTCTTACAGGACATTAGCTTTCTATATTTGAGAAGGATCAATAGTTGACTTTGAGAGTAAGAATGGCTAGATGGAAGTGGCTGATAATGGATATATTGAATAGGTGGTGGAGGGGTGGGAGTGTTGGTGAGAGATATCAAAGGCAATTGGAGGAGATAATCTGTAGAAAGAGTGGGGGGAGGATTAGAGTAATAGTGGGGTTAGTGGTATTTTGGAGAAATAGTGAGGGGGGGAGAGAGATTCTAAGTAAGATTAGGTGAGGAGCTCATTTATATTAGTAGTATATCTTAGACAGTTTGATAATAAAGTAGATGTCCTTGTGACTATAAAATAAAATAAAATAAAAATAAAAAACATAGATTATAATATAAAATTATTATTTAGAAGTATGAATTTATATTTATATGAATTTATTTATATCTCTTATTAAGCTTCCAAAACTCAGATAGAAACTAATTATTTATATATTATTATTTATATTTTTCCAAAACTCAAATTATTTATATATACATATTTTTTCAGAATTCAGAGAGAGTCTAATTATTTAAAACCATATAAGCTGTCAATTATTCACATGAAGTTCATTTTAATAAATGTAATATATAAATATACTTACAATCTTCTTCACTTGGACCTAATATGAACTTCTTTTATATTTTAATTGTAGCTATCCAGACAGTATCCAATCACATATATATTTTATTTATATCAATTTTACTGATTGTTGCAAGAGTATTATTGTACTGAGTCCTCCAAAGTAGTTTTTCAAACTTCATCTTTGTGATAATGGCATATACCTAAAATAAATGAAGTATAATTAGATTTTACAATCTATAAGTAAAAAATGATAATATAATATAAACTTAATACAATAATAGCAAATACTGTCATTCTCCTATTCAGTATTTTTAGTTGATACATTTGGACTAAACTTTGTGGCATTTTCAATCCATGATACAATCTATAGTTATAGTATATGAAGACTAGCCAAATTATTTCTTCAAATACTAGACTAGAGCAGATCTGATTAATTATATACTCCTTGAACTTTACTTACCAAACAACATTGAGGTCAAATATTCTATTGATCAGATCTCCTGGAAGGCCAAACTTTGTACTATATTTCTCATAGATCATAAATATCTTGTCAGAGTCAAGCATTAACTGTCTGAATTGATAGTCCTTATTGAGGTTGAAAATCTTCAAAAGATGTGAAATGAATTTGGAGAGAAAACTAGACTTAATAGCTTCTAGGACCTGTCTTCTCATATCACTTGGCCAGACTACAATCTACAGATGAAAGATAAATAATTAGAAAAATGAGAAAGAAAGTAGGGAATATGCAGTAGTAATATAATATATATCTTGCCTCATTTCATATTAAACTTCTTAACAATCATCTCTTCTAAGTCAAACTTCATACTATCTGATATTATTTTGAGAGTATCTTCCCACTTCTCTTTATTTGGCCATATGTTGACAATAAGTATATATCTAAGAAGCTTAATCTTCTTTATTCTCTCTTAATCAGAATATATATCTTTGGGCTTGGCTTTCTGTTCTCTAAGAAGTTTGGAATAGTAGACTGTAATGGGAGAATCATATGCTTGATGATAGATAAATGAGTAGATAAGTGAGCTGCCAGCAGCTGGGGACTTCTTTCTCTCAAACCATACTGATCAAAAGGTCTAGATGGAAATTGGATCTTTATGGTATAGGAGAAGGGGGGCTATCAGTGCCCCAAGGTTGGGTGTATCAGAAGTAGTAAGAGAAGAAGAGTCCACTAGTATTGAGTTGCTCCAATCTCAAGGCTACAGTTTTCAAGAATTCAAGGTTTCCATCATTTCATAGACCAGATGGTATGATGTGAGCTCTAGGAGCTACTGGCAATAACTTAAGAAGATGAGGTGTCTTTCTTCTAGCAGGGGGGCCAGCTTTGTAGTAAGCATCCAACTTACTTGTATACTTTGATAGACTAAGGGATATGAGTTAGGCTATTAGGCTTTCTTTTACACTGGGGAGACTTTCACTGCATCCTCAAGGCATAGAGGTGGCTTGGGTGATTTCAGAAGGTGCTCAGAGGATTCAGGAAGCATGACAGATAATTGGTTGAAGCAGATGAAATGATATCAATGTATAGTATAATGGTGACTAATAATTGGTAATTGGTAAATAGTACAATAGAGGATAGCAGTGACAATCAGACCAGATAATTGGTCAACAGTGGTGCAATACTCAGCAAGATGATCAGCAGAGTGATGACTTTGCTACTTTGGAGAGGGGGGAGCTAGCAGGCTGGATACAGTGCTATAGGGATACTTGAGATGCTGGGGTTATGTCTAGCAGCCCTTTTGGGCAAGACTAGATATAAATTAGTGCTCACTTGAGATACTAGTATTACAAGCCAGATGGTGACCTCTAACTTGGAGCAGGGTAGGGAAAGTGGTGGTCAGATAGCAGACCCATTCATTAAGTATATAGGTTGGTACTAGGCAGTCAAGGTAGGGTGGAGTAACTTATTGTTGGAGATTTCTCAGGCTTATGTACTATTCTATTTCTTGCTTCACAATTGTATATATTATTTGTATGAGGGGGCTGGTTGTGGCCTTGGTGGGGGCATTGTTATTGGCAAGGAGGGGAGGGGTGAGAGTAGCTCAGAGTAGAGAGAACTAGGCCCCAACCACTTTGATCTTGCCAAGGTTAGATATTTAGTCACCTAAGACTACTCTATTTAGGACCTGACCCTACTTACTTTCTTGTCAGGAAATCGGGGATGTTTTCCCACTGTTTGCTTTGTAATGTGTTCTGAATAAATGAGTGTAAAAAAAAAATTTTTTTTTTTTTGTCTATTTTAAAAGTTTGGCTTATACATCATAATGATGAAGTGGGAGTAGAGATTGGAGTAGAGAAGTGGGTTGGGATGATTATTGGATTGGAGTGAAGTAAATTAAAATAGAAATTGGAAGTAGAGAAGGAGAGTAGCATCAAAGAGTGAGTACTGCTTTTATAT
The DNA here is from genome assembly GCA_003990745.1 of Jimgerdemannia flammicorona. Taxonomy (NCBI): domain Eukaryota; kingdom Fungi; phylum Mucoromycota; class Endogonomycetes; order Endogonales; family Endogonaceae; genus Jimgerdemannia; species Jimgerdemannia flammicorona. The sequence continues at coordinate 1,075 of RBNI01002338.1, read as the reverse complement.
ATGATATATCTGCCATACATAAGTTTCACTTATATATATTAAGCTTGAATTATATATATTACTTATATCAAGTCACTTACATTAAAGTAATCCAATATATTCAAGTAATTCAATAGTGCTCCAAATAAATACAATTCATCTGAATGAGATTTAAATAAACTTGGATTGGTTCTGTAATCTGATCCAGATTGATCCAGATTGATCTGAATTACTCAAAATCTTTAGTGATATCACTCTTTCTTTATCTTTGATAATATCACTCTTTCTTTATCTTTGGTGATATCATTCTTCCTTTCTTTGTTCTCTCTGATACTCTATTTTATTTCTTCTGCTACATTATGAATAAATAAATAGCAGTCCTTTATTGTATGTTGGTCTACTCATTTTTTTATTAAAAGAGAGAATATTTGAGGTAAGAATGCACTCTATACTGATAATATTAAATTCTTTCTCATATGAGCATTACATAAGCTGCTCATTGAGAGCTAAAGTAGTGATAGCAATGGTGATGATAATGGTAATGAGGATGAGGGAGAATTCTGATAATAACTCACAGTGACCCTTCAGATCTCAGAATTCATAAACCTCACAGCTATATATATAGCAGCCTTTTTAGAGTAGCTGATAGTAGATGTAGGTTGCCTTTTTGCTACTATATTTAAATTCCCACAGTATGACTAAGTTCATTTTATGCTATTTCTCTTTTTCTCAGTATCCACAGCTTTACAGTAAGATCTACTGCCTTTATTTACAATATCTAGTCAAGATGAAGAAAGGCTGGAGAATATTGTAAAGCATATCTTTGGTGGCTAAACTGTTGAGTCAATGTATCATATGACAGAGATTAGAAACAAGCCTTTATAAGTAATCTTGCACAACTTATCTACATACAACTCATCTGCAAGTAACTCATTCTCATGCTCTTTTTTCTAAATACTCACTCTATATTTAATTTAACTTCATTTTTATATATTCTCTCCTAAAAACTCCCACATATACTTATATATAATCTATCTGCATACTTAACTCAGCTCACTACTCAGATCAAGACTCAGTTCTCTTTTTTTTTTTTTTT
>RBNI01002337.1:0-18807 GCA_003990745.1 Jimgerdemannia flammicorona | reverse complement strand
TTAAAAAAAAAAAAAAAAAAAAACAAAAAACAAAAAAAGCCAATAGATTCAACAGTGGCTACCAATAAGGAAATACAGGCTGAGGCTCTAGGTGAAAGTGAGTGGGATATACTTAGGAATATTGTCAGAGTTTTGGAAGTAAGTGGTGATTGCTCTGGCTCAATACTTGTTTTGTCAGTCTCCACACTTATTTTGTCTGCCTCTGCACAATGCAACACCTCACCACATATAACTGCCAGTGTTTTGATGATTATATAAAGGATATAGTCAAACAAATGACCCCAACAATAAGCTCGGCAATACCAGTATACAACCTTCTGATTGACCAGCTAGAGGACAAGCTCAAGGATAGGCTGGAGGGTTGTGGTGATTTACAGTTGAGCCTGGATCAGAGAGATACTATAGAGGTTGCTCTTAGCAAGCTCAGAAAGTACTACTTCCAAACAGATACCACTGTATACTCAATCAGTACAGATATGTCAATGTTGGTGTATGGCTGTTGCCCCTTCCAAAACAGAGAAACTCCTACAAAAACTCACTCTCTCCTTTTCTTCAAACAGTGCTGGACCTATGCTTAAAGCTACAATACCATAAAGATCAGAGCTGGGAGCAGTACTTCATTGAGAGAATCAAGCAGGCTGTAATCGAAGTGTACCAGAAAAACTACATGCTGCTATAAGGTTCCAGCCGAAGTCTAGACGAATATGCTGAGAGATCTCTTCTGCCCCACATTTACTTCAGCAGAAAGAGGAAGAGAGAGCCATCAGTGGAAGAGCTGCCGTCAATAGATGAACTTACTATTTACCTTGCCAGTGACTGCATAATCCTGCTGGAGGGCACGGAGATACTCAACTGGTAGAAGGTGGGTTGTCAGGTGGGCATTGGGCCAATTTAACTCACTAATCTAACCACCACTCTACCCACCGGGGCATGCAGCTGCATCAAACAGACTTCTCCAGCCTGTATGGTATAGCTTGGGACTACCTGGCAATTCCTGCCTCCAGTGCTCCCATCAAGTGGGTGTTCTCAGATAGAGTGAACCTCATTGCCCCAAAGAGATGTATACTGAATACTGAGACAATCTGGACATATATGTGTCTGAAGTCTTGGTGGGGCTCAGACCACTAAAATTCAGTGGGTCCTGGGGGTTTGCGGATAAGTTGGTTGGCCTTGTGGAATATTTAATATCTTTCAAAAATAATAAAAAGGTAAAAAACCCTGAGGACTTAGCCCAGAGTTTACAGCCCAAGTGAGCAGTGGTCAGCGGGGTTGGTGGCAGCAGTAGAGAGAGCATGTAATGTTTGCGGCCCTCTATCAGCAGCAAGGAGCAGCTCCAAGCTATCAGTGCCCAGGTCAGTGAGTGGGTCAGCAGAGGGAGCATGCAAAATTTATGGCCCTCCATTGGTAGCAAGGGGCAGCCCCAAGCCACAAGTATCTCAGTCAGAGGAGTTGGTAGAGGGGGGGTTGGTGGAGGGAGTGCACAAAACTTGTAGCCCTCCGCCAGCAGTGAGGGGCAGCCCTAAGCTGTCAGCACCCAGGTCAGTGGGCAGGATCAGTCAGTGGGGTTGGTGGGCATGGGGTTGGTAGAGAGAATGCACAAAATTTGTAGCCCTCCACTGGCAACAAGGGGTAGCTCCAAGCTATAAGTGTCCGGGATGGGCAGGGCAGATAGAGGGAGTGCACAAAATTTGCAGCCCCCTGCCAGCAGTGAGGGGCAGCCCCAAGCTATCAGTGCCTGGATCAGTGAGTGGGGTTGGTCGGTGGGATTGGTGGGCATGGAGTCAGCAAGGGAGTGTACAAAATTTGTGGCCCTCTGCTGGTAGCATAGAGTAGCCCTAAGCCACAAGTGTCCAGGACAGGCAGAGCAGGTAGAGGGAGTATACAAAATTTGCAGCCCTCTGCTAGCAGCATAGGAGCAGCCCCAAGCCATCAAGGAGTCCAGGGCAGAGAGTGCTTCTGACAGTCAGAGGGTACTTCTGATAGTTGGAGAGTACTTCTGATAGTCAGAGGGCATTTCCAGTGGTCAGAGGGTACTTCTGGTGGTCAAAGTCCATCACAGATTCAGGCCCCATCGCTGGTTTGGGTTCCATGGACCAAGGGGCCAGTAGGGCCCTATATAATGGCTAAGCTAGTACTACAGAAGAGGCACCCGGCCCAACCCCCCACATAAGACTGTCCAATCCATACAAAATGACTGTCTAACCCTTATAAAAGACTACCTATCCCTTATGAAAGATTGTCTAACCCTCACAAAAACTGCTCCACCTGCTGGTCCCAGGCCTTGATGAGCCTATCATCCATTGTGAGTGCAATGACTGTTGTGTCCAAGCTCTCCTTGAAGGTAATAGTGCTGTGGTAGTTGTGTGGTTGAAAGAGGATGGCTGTATTGGCCACAAATGAGACTCTGAAACCATAGGTGAGATTGTACCAGACTCTTCTGCTATCCTCCCAGGTTGGGCCCTTCCTTTCCAGGATATAAAACATTACCAGGGTGACATTGTTGTCTGTATATATGGGCAGAGAAATGTTGTGCCCAATATATCCTGATGTGACATGAGTGTACGGTTGGGTGAACTCTTGGCCCAGGACCTCATACTGCCAGACTGTGCTGGTGGATGCCTACCCTTGGTCCAGCCCCAGGAGCCCTGGCTTGGAAACCTGCCAAAACAGATGGCAACCAATCAGTCCTTTTTGCGTATGGGGGGGCAGAAACCCCCCAGGCCACAGAAATCCCCCAGGTCACAGAAATCTCCTGGGCTACAGCACCCTAAAAAGCAGAGCTCCTTACCTCATATAGTACACTAAATTGCACCAAGAATGTATGTACAGCTACACTGAGATCACCACTAAGCTGGTCTGCCATACACTCTACCAATCTGCTCAAAGAACCCCAGATCATAGCCGCCATCACCATACAGGCCATATTGTACTCGCATGTAGTTTGCTCTTCAACAGAACTTCTAAAGTTCCGATAGGGGTACAGAATCTTGTGTATCCCTGGAATTGTATCAAAAAGAGTATGTCAGCAAAGAGTGTGATTTATCTAGAGAGGAGGAAAAAAAAAAAGGGAGATGAGTGTGGGGGATTTCGAAACTCCAGAACCCACCCTTCACCAGTGTTGAAGTATACCCAATTTCTGTCCAAACCCCCCCTCCTTGCTTTTTTTGCCCCCTCTTTTCTATCACCTGGTATTTGATATAATTCTCACAAATCTCATTGATGTGGTGGCAAAGCTTGTTACCATAGAGGTTCCTTACCACCATTGCAACCACCTCTCTATATTTGTTAATAAAGATATAGTTCTCTTCATCATTGGTTACTCCTGCTGACCAATGGACTCCTTGGTTGAGAATGATTGGCTCTGATTCGAATATAGACCCCCAAGCCTTGATGACAATGCTGGTACTGCTCATACCGAATATCTTGCCCTCGAATTTCTCTATTTGATCAGATACTAGATGTGGTTGAACTCAGGTAACTTTGAACTCTCCTTTCTAATAGAACTGAGCCCTGATCTGAGGGACCAAGATAAGTATGTGGATGGGTTACATGTAGACGGGTTGCATGCAGATGGGTTGTATGTAGATGAGTTGTATGCGGGCAGGTATGGGTGTTTTTTAGGGAGAGACCATGTAAAAAATGAAATTAAATAAAACACGGAGATGGGTATTTCAGAAAAAGAGCATGAGTAACTGAGTGAGTGAGCTGTATGCCGATGAGTTGCATGCCAATAAGTTGTACAAGTTGCACAAGATTGCTCATGAAGGCTTACTTCTGTTCCTTTTGAGACCTCTGCCATGCGATGCATTGACTCAACAGCTCAGCCACCAAAGGTATGCTCCACAATGTCCTCCAACCTTTCTTCATCTTGACCAGATATTGCAAATAAAGTCAGCAGATCTCGCTGTAGAGCTGTGGACCCTAAGAAAAGTATGAGGTAAATCAGGTCATGCTGGGGGAATTTAAACAAGTAAAAAGTAGTAGCAGAAAAGAGCAACCTATATCTACTACCAGCTGCTCCAAAAAGGCTGCCACATATATAGCTATGAGGTCGGTGAATTCTGAGGTCCAAAGGGCCATCATGAGTTGTTGCCAGAATTCACCCTTATCCCTGCCATTGCTGTCACCATTGCTATTACCATTACTATCACCACCACCATCACCCCTTTGGCTCTTGATGAGCAGCTTGTGTACTGCCCATATGAGAAAGAATCTAACATTGTCAGCAGAGAGTATGTTTCTACCTCAAATACTCCCTCTTTTGATGATCATTGCAGGGTAAAAAATGAGTAGACTGGACCAATGTATGAATTAAGGGCTGCTGTTTTGTTTGCTCATGATGTAGCAGGAAAGAACAAAGAAAAAGAACAAAGAAAAGAGAGAGAACAAAGGAAAGAGTGATGTCACCAAAGTGCAGCAGGAAAAAAAAAACAAGAGCAAAATGAACAAAAGAAAGGGTGATGTTATCAAAGATTTCAATCTGGATGAATCAATCCAGATGGATCAATCCGGATCAATCTGGATCAATCCAGATCAGATTATGAGACTAATCTGAGTTGATTCAATCTATCATATGATGAACCTGAATTGAATTTCATCCAGATTAACTCTATTCATTTGGAGTACTAGGGATAGGAGGGGAGATGACTATCATAGATAGACAGAAGAGTAATAATAGTAGACTAGTAGAGTACTAGGCTGGGGACAGTTATTGGGGTTAGAGTGGGCATTATCTTAGTAGAGCCTTTTGATTGGCTGGCAGAGAGTGGGATAGTATAGAGGTCAGTATTCTAGCTTTATCTAACTAGAACCAGGAGCTGATATAGCAATATAATCAAGGCCTATAGGCTTGAAGAGTAGGACCTCCCTCATTTAGTAGTATCTGACTAGAACTAGAAGCTGATATAATAATGTAATCAAGACCTGCAAGCTCAGAAAGTAGGAGTGAGACTTTTTTAAGCCTTAGTCTATATATTAGTTCTTTTGAGGAGGTTCTATATATAAGTTCTTTACTCACCCACTCTGAATCTATTCAGTCTTCTATTAGCTAGTTAGGAGGTTTTTCTTTACCTTAGATCTTTGTTTGGAATTTGAGAGACTATTTCTTATTTAGTCTTAGTATTGCTAGATCTAATAAATATATATAGATATACTCTTATATATAGTTATGATAATTTAGCCCTAGTGAACAGACAAGTCTAGTCTATATAGTGAGAGTTGGCATATCTGATATATATAATGGGAATAGTGGGACTATAGACCAATTTAGTAGCCTAGATTAATAAGGGGGTAATATCTGATAGGTAGTGAGAGAGAGTTTTGGTCTATATATATAGTTTAGATTTCCTTCTAATAAAATCTGTAGGACTCTGAGTCTATAAAACAAAAAAAAAAAAAAAAATTATCAAGATAGAAGAGAAAGTCTTAATATATATATTAAAATATAGTAGAAGTCTTATAATTATAAAAACTGAAGCCTAAGTAAAAAAAACCTTACCTTATATAGAATATAAAAGAGATTACTTTTTGGCTACAAAAACTTTCAAATATAATTATCCCTATCACTATCTATTAAAACTGACTCAAGAAATATTATAACTAGCTTATTATGTAATACTATAGCTCTTTTTTTTTTTTTTTGTTTTATAGACTCAGAGTCCTGTAGATTTTTATTGGAAGAGAACCTAGACTATATAGGCTAAAACTCTCTTCTAGAGTACTATCTCACTATTAAACCTAGACTATCTATTGTCTAGTAGCTTGACCATACCAGGTGCCATGGGGCCTATAGTAGCCCATACCTCATTCTGCACACCAAGCTCTCTCTACTACTAGAGAGAACTCAGCCATATGCTAATAACTGAAAGTGTATGCCCAAAACTCCATTGTATGTATAAGACTATGTCTAAGCTAAATAGAATAGCCTCTGCCACCCCAAGAAGAATGACAGATAAAGAAAAAACCCTCATCAAAGTACATTATGGTAGATAGGGTCTGGTTCTCCTAGATAAGGTGAGTAGAGAACTTACATGTGAGGTGGGAGGAAACCCCCAATACCCTACTACTCAAGTCTATAAGCCTTGATCATATTACTATATTAGCTCTTGGTTCTAGTTGAGTATAGCCAAGATACCTGAAATGGGTAGTCTCAGGTCCTCCAATCCTCCCTAATGATCAAAGCCCAATCTCATATATCATCAAAAGAAGCTGTAAGTGACACCTATTATCTAATTACTCTATATCAATCAAAAGACCCTACTAAAGTAGCACCCACTTCAGCTCCAATAACCATCTCCAGTCTGGTACCCTACTGGTCTACCATTATCATCCTTCCTTCTATCTGTAATAGTCATCTCCCCTTCCATTCTGATACTACCTGAAAAACAATCACCTACACCAGAACCATACTTGTCAGAAAGCTTGCCAAAGTCAGAGACTTATAGGTAATCTATACTAAGTACTTGACATCCAAGGTCAGTCAACTCTCTATGTAACCCACAATGTACTGAGACAATATCTTATTAACAATGACAAAAGGAAGAAGATGCTGTACCAAATGAGTATATCTCAGATATAGCTAAAGGTACTAGAATCTGCAAAATAGTAGAGAAGATACTGATCTAATACTAATAAAAGGACAACTCATCACCATTGCTCTCCTCCTACCATACCTCTGTAGATACAGCAAACTAACCTGAGATAGAGAGGGTAATAATAGGAGATAACTCTCACTGATAACATTCAGGTGATATAAGACTCAGACAATACTTTCTATAATATTTTTGATAAATAGCAACTAGTAACATAGACAGTAATGAATATACTAGTGAGTGTGTCAGCCAGGGAGGCAGTAGTGCCTTCAACTAGCAGTATGTAGGGAGGAGGAGGGGTAATGGTTTGGGAATACTAGGGCTTTCTATGGCTAGCTGCAGTGCTAGTAGTAGAGGAAGAGGTAGATTGAGATAATGAGGAGAGGAGAGGACAACCTTTATAAACAAGGTCAAGATGAGGAGAATGGTGTCTGGTCTGGATAGTTGGCTGGGCCTGGGGAAGGCATCAATAGCTACTGTTGGGGGACAGAGAAGGGTCTCCTTGAAAGAGTTGGGCAGTAGGGGAGGGGGGAGAGTAGGCTGGAGATATGACTGCTGATAGAGCTGTGACTGGGAATCTGAAAAAAAAAAATCCAGATATGAGGGTAGTTGGTGGTTCAGGACAGAGGGGGGGCATGAGGCCTAGAGACCTGGTGGATAGAGTGACAGATATAGTGTCAGTACTATTACTTAAGAAATCAAGGTCAGAATTCACTATCACATTGTATTTCTAGAGCTTAGCAGTGACTGCAAGGATGATCTTGGGGCTGGTGGTGCAGGAGACAAAGGGGGCAACTTTGGTGAAGTTCTTGAAGAGGAAAGAAGGGATTGAGGTCAGGTTTGAGAAAGAGGCATCATTGTTGGAGACCATAGAGAAGGGGGTTATGGTGGGTAAAGTGGTAGTCCCTATGGCTAGGTATATGTGCTAGGACCCTCAAGTGGTGCAGTTGACAGTATTGGATCTTCCTATAGTATTAAGAGAGAGGACCAGAAAGTTGATTGTGGAGACAGTCAAGGAGTATGGGGAGATCATGGACATTGGGTTCAAAGTCTGAGAGAGTATTGAGCTCTAGACTAGAGATGTCAATATCAGAGTAAGGCTGGCTAGAAAGAAGAACATGGAGAAGACAAGGGACTAGCTGGTAACTCTTAAGTGGGGACTAGTGGAGTGCAAGGTCTCATGAATGAGAGGGATGCCAGAAGAGGAGGAGGATTTGCTGGAGGCTCTTAAGGATCTAACAGAAGGAGGAGATTGGCTTAAAAGAAGTATGAAGCCAAGGTGGTGGTGGAAGTGGTAGAGAGTAAGAGGATCAGGATGGACCAGGTGACCTGGGAGAAGATGCAGAGAAGGCAAATCCAGAAGGAGCTGCTGGAGAAGTTAGGAGGCAGTGGGGCAGGCAGTGGTGCAGAGGAAGGGGATATAGGACTTCAAGAGAGTGCCTGGACTAGGGAGTATAGGACAGCCCAAGGTGGGGCCTAGGGTGGATCAAGGGAGGAGGGACAGAGTGGCATAGAGACAGATGCAGAAATGAGTAAAGGAGTATACTCTTGGTATAGTGTCCCAGGTGGGATAGGGGGTGAGGAGGAACTACTAGATATACTGGAGGAGAAGTGGGATGAGTCAGTGTGGAGGAGTGCTTTGATGGACCCAGAGGTGGAGGTTGACAGAGTCACCCAGGGTGCTGCAGAGGCAGTGGAGGAGGGGAAGTAGCTGTGGAAGACTCTAGAGGGGATGGCAGCAGAGGAGCTTGGGGGAGAGAACTTCTGGATTATGGGTGATAGGTATTGAGAGGAAATTCTTCATGGGGAGAAGATACTGAGAAAGGTTAGGAATGAGATTCTGGTGGTACTCTTGGAATTGGTTAAATACCAAGTGAATGACCAGAGAGAGGAGAAATTTTAAGAGATTGTGAATGACTAGACAGTATACTTATGGGGTTTAAGGAAGGGGCTGGAGAAGTGGAAAGTGGTCTACAAGAATTATCAGGCAGAAATGGAGGTAGTGGATGGGGTCAAGTGTCAAGAAATCTTAGAGGCATTAGATACTCAGGCTGTAGTGGAAGGTGATTTGGAAGCAGAGTAGTACTTAGATCTGACTGGGGATGAGATGAGCATAGAATACTAGGCTGGGTTCTCAAAATCAAACTTTATTAAATATGAACAGTATAACTAAAATCTTCTCTTTAAATATGAATAGGTTGAGGAGTGCAGCTCGGCAAAGATATACATTTGGCTGGCTCAAGGAACTAGATGCAGATCTTTTCTTACTATAGAATGTGTAATATGAGGTGGATGTGGATCTACAGGATTGGACTAGAGAATGGGGGGGGGCAGCAGTATAGACTGGGCAGGTGAGCATTCTAATTAGAAAGGAGATGGAAGACATTAGTGATATTGGACATTGGGGAGTAGATTGGTGTGGAGAGTGTGGAAAAGGCCTGGATGGAGCCCTTTGACTATTGGGTCATATTATTGCCTGGTAGAGAGGGGAGAATGTATCAATTGGATCAGAAATTTAAGAGAGATCAGTATTATGGGTGAGGTAGAGATTGACTACCTGGGGGGTGATTTCAACATAGTATAGAATAATGTAGTAGACAGGACCAATGGTGGGAGAGGAATGAGGGGCAGAAGTGGTGGGTTGGATGATTGGATAGAGATGGAGAGATTGAGTTCTTTGGTTGACTCAGGGAGATAGTTTTAGGAGGATCATCAAATTTATACTCACTGAGTGGCAGGGCTGGGCTCTAGGATCAACTAGATATTGACAGTAGAGTACTGGAGAGTAGATGTATGGACTGAGCTAGAGGTGGTTTAGTGCCCATGGTCAGATCACTGGGGTCTGATTGAGAGAGGGGGGTTTGGAAGAAGTGGGAATGAGCCTGGACATTAGTGACTGAATCCCTCCTTATTGGAGAATGGTTCTTTATAGGCAGACTGAGAGGTGGAGGTTATCAGAAAAATTGACAGGTGGTGGGAGCAGGGATTGGTGATTGGGGATCACTGGCAGAGGCTGAAATTAAGTGCTCAGAGGTACTAGAGGGAGGCAGGGAAAGGAAGAAGTGCTCAGTAGCAGCGGAGAGTGCAATGGGCTTCACAGTGATTGGTGGCACTCCTGGAGAGATGGTCCAGGGCACTAGAGGATTGGGAGGCAGCCGACTGGCATATTCTGCAGATTCAAAAGGAAGTTGATAAACTTAAGGAAGTAGTGCAAATAGAGGAAGAGGTTTAGCTGAAGGGAATGGTGGTGAGACTGTGGTGGTAAGGGTTGGAGGAGAGAGAGAGACCCACTAGATTCTTGTCATAGTTGCTTTAGGTATAGAGAACTAAACAGCAGTGGGATGGTATCTTGGATGAGGATGGGGAGATGTTGGTGAGAACTCCTGCAATTCTGGGATTGCTGAGGACTTGCTGGAGAAACTTGTAGAGTGAGGAAGATGGGGGTGAGGATGTCCTGAATATTGAATATCAATTGGAAGATTGATATCTGGACTCTGCATTGGATCTGGGATTGCTGGGGACTCTAGTGAAGGGAGAGGAAGTATGTAAGATCTTGGCAGTGATGAGTAAGGAGACTGCTCCAGGAGAGAATAGACTGCTCTGGGATTTTTAGAAGAAGATAACTGGGGTAGTGATGGCTCTGGAGAAAATGATAGTGATGTATAATGAGATGCTTCAATCTGGGGCTTGGATTGGGGGCTAGCACTTAGGGCTGGTCTCCTTGCTTTATAAGGATAAAGGGAGAACTGGTGACTAATCATACTTCTCAATATAGACTGCAAGCTGGTGACAAAGATCTTGGTGACTAGGCTACAGGGGATCACCCAGTAGGTGCTCAGAGTAGAGCAGAGGGGATTTGTTGGTGGTCAGTTAATCCAAGATGGAACTGCCTGAGTCTATAGAGTGATTGAAGGGGCTCAGACAGCTGGGGTTGATGGCTGATTAGTATTCCTGGATCAAGAGAAGGCATATGACAGGGTGAGGAGAGTCTGGCTAGAGGGAGTGTTGCAATAAGTTGGGGTTCCCCCAGAGTTCAGGAGGGCATTAATCAGTTTTTTGGAAGACAGTTAAGCAGTATTAGTGGTGAATAGGTACAGGGGTGTATCTTTCTGCTAGGATGTGGGGTGCTACAAGGGGACCCTTTATCACCCATCCTTTATACCCTTTCTCTAGAGCCCCTATTGGACAGGATCTAGCATCAAATTGGGGATTTGGACATTTTGGGGATTAACTGGAAGGTAGGAGCATTTACTGATAATATGGTGATAGGACTGGGTTCATTAGAGGATGTGGAGGAACTATGGAGAATAGTGGAATAGTATGAGAGGGGCTTGGGTACTCAGCTCAATTGGCACAAGTATTAGACTCTAGTGTTAGACAATGGTATAGTTGGCAGAGATGTGATTGGGACAGTAGTTCCTGAAAGAGAACCAGTATGATACTTAGGGATATACTTCTCAGTATATGGGTCTCTTCTGCTCCATGCATAGTGGGAAAGGCAGTTACTTGTATAAGAGAATATTCTCCTGAGATAGGGTGGTCAGTATATATCCCTGGCAAGAAGAGTAATGGTGCTGAACATGTACTGGCTGCCAAAGTTGTGGTATGTGGGATACCATCTAGACTTTCTAATATGGGTGGTCCAGCAACTTCTGAAGATAGTGAGATTATGGATCTGAGCTAGGCAGCAAAGTCAGATAGGTTGGGAGGTTCTCACTCTGCCTGTTGAAAGAGGTGGACTAGGCTTGGTGGATTTTACCAAGTACCTTCATTGCCTGCAAGCATGGTGGCTAAAGAGAGTGAGTGAGTTGAGGGGCCTAGAGTGGGTGCCACTTATATAAAGGTTGTGAGAAGTCTGGTATTCCCCTCATAGAGTATTGAGTAATCTACTAGTAATAGTGGCTATGGATGGAAGTAGGAGAATATATTATAGGGGCTTTTGGTGAAGAGTAGTAGATGGGGCAAGGAGTATAGGGCTTCAGTGGCAGGGTGGGGAGGGGGAGGAGGACTGGGGACCATAGATGTGATGTTGGGACCAGTTATTGCTGGGTAGTATATTGGTGGAGGACTTTCAGCTTAATTATAGTATAGAATGTCTGCAGGGGCTTGAGAGGGACTTGTGGTCCGAAGCTTAGCAATGGGTGGGAATTAACAAGGAGTGGGACTGGAATGGTGTCTGGTCTTAGAGTAAGCAGATAATGAAGTGGCTTCCTCTCAATTTCTAGATAGTCTGGTAGAGATTCCTAAGACAGAATATAATATTGAACTATCAGTCAGGATACTTGGTAGCTGATGGCATGTTTAAATGTAAGAAATGTAAAGACATTGATCAAGAGGGGGGAGTGGTACAAATGCCTAAACATTGGCTAGAGGAGTATGAAGTCTTAGAGGAGTTTTGGCACTATATAGCAAGCCAGTTGAGTCTGCAGCTGCTGGTGGGGGGGAGAAGGAGGGAGATGGGGGGCCCTCCAACATAGATTGGTGGACAGGGTTGGGGATGAATGGCTGACTTTGGGATGGGCTCTGGTGATTTGGGTAGAAATAGCCAGTCATTGGCTTCATGTCTTTGAGGAGGACCAGTAGGTTGAGGTTAGGTCTAGGGTAGTATGCTGGGAATGGCTGTTACTTGATGTTTTGAATAGTTGGTGGCAAAAGTGGGGACTGAGTAGAGGGAGCTATCAGAAATTGGTAAATAGTATCTGTAGTAAGAGTGGAGGTAGGGTCAGGGTGGTGGACAGCTGGGTTATCTTTCAGTAGAGAGAGGAGAGGAGTGGGGAGAGGGACCCAAGGAATATTGGCTGAAGGGATGTAGGTACTTATGTATTCCTATATATAGATGAGGTGATAATAAATGATAGTCTAAGTAACTATAAAAAAAAAAAAAAAAAAAAAAAAAAAAAAAAAAAAAAAAAAGGTAATAATAGGGGAAAGGAAACTTGAAAGGTTACCTACTAAATCTTGTGACTAGTAAGATAGTAGAGAAAGGAGCTGATAATGCTATAGCCATCAAAATCACCAGTACTATATAATAAGTTATAGAAAGACAGTAGTATTTTACTGAGCTACTAACTATAAAAGAATTCTTTGATAGTATTCAAAGTATAGTATAGATATACTTATTATGAATTTCATATTTCAAGGCCTATTAGAACTGAACTGAGTTCCAAGAATACTTCAAGTTGGGATAACTACTAAACTTAAAGTTAGAAATAGAAAAAGAAGATTAAATTAGAAAGTGTCAGCTCTCTTATACTTAAATTACCATTACTAAGAGAGTATATAAGTTATTTAAGGAGGATAAGCCAGCTTTAGCTCATTTTTGAGAAATAGCTTTAGATATATCAGGAGACAATATTAAGAGAATATAATAATACAAATTACACAGTAAAAGAAGATTCAACTAATTAAGACTTGAGAGTTTAAATAGGATGTTTTAGTAATAAATCATCTATTCAAGAGAAAGTTGTAATAGTTAATCTAAATTAGTAATATAAATTAAAAAAATAGATATTTGATTATAATATATAAATCTAATTTTCAAATATAGTATAGTTTTACAAATAGTAGTTATTTTGGTAATATAAAAACTTTAATAATTACTAAGAGTTTGTAGATATTGTAATATTTACAATTACTAAATTCTAGCAAATATTAAAAGATTGAATACTTGTAAAAAGTGACTTATAGAAAATATAATCATAACTTAGTCATCTTATAGCTAGTAAACTTATATAAATATCTCAGTATCTAGAGTAAATAAACCTCAGATCAAAATAGTTTAAAGTAAAGAGAAAGTAAGAGAACTGATAAACCTATAGATAGATATACTTTGAACTCACACTCCTGTACTCTGAGAACTCTGCAAAAATCAGAATAAGATCAAGTTTCAAGATACAAAAATCTACCATATTTCTGAGATTAGATATCTACTATATTATATTAATAATTCTATAGTAAAGCTTCTTTTTTTATTAATTATAATATTTAAATTATCTATAAGAGTATATATATATATATTAGTATTAATTCTTTTTAAGTAATGAGTAATAGATTTAAAGCTTTATAATCTATATATCTGAATAGTAATATATATATCTATTTATTAAATAATAGTAGAACTAATCAATATATAGCCTGGATAGTAATAAGATATTCTAACTTATAAAATTTATAACTCTTTTTTCTACTATAGATTTTTTAGTTAAAATATATAATTATATACTCAAATTTATTTTTCTTTTATACAAAGACTGCTCTTAATCTTATTGAACTTATATTTATCTAAAAGATGAATTCTTTAGATTAGTCAGATCTTTTCAAAATAGATACTTAGATTAATCAAATCTTAAGCTCTCAGAATACTTATTTTTAAGTATTTTTTTATTTAAATTTAGTATTCTTTTTAAACAAATTATAGATTAGATTTATAATATTAAAGAATCTATAGATAATCTTTCTATAGTAAGTAATGAGACTTATAAAAACTCTAGTCTTATTAATTACTATTTAGTACTCAGAATAAATTAAATTAAATTAAATTAAATCTCAATTTAATTTAAGATTTCAATTCAAATCTTAATTTTCAAAATTCAATAACTTAATAAAAATATGACCAAATTTGACAAAATTATAACTTATTAGATTTATCTTATCTAGAGAAATTTAGTATAATAAAGATTATTAAATTTAATTATATTTTAGTTAAGATATTATATTTCAAAGTTTGACTTTAATTTTAAATCAAATTGAATCTCAATTTAATTTAATTCAAATCAATCTCAATTTAATTTGATTTAAATTTATTTAATTTATTTAAGAGTATTACTATTATTAGTATTAGATAAACTATTATAGTCTTAATCTTAATTATGTAGATCTATATGAGTTTTAGTTTGATTAATAATATATTTAAGATAGGTAATCTTAATTTCTATAAACTTATACTTTTTAAACTATCTTAATTTGAAATTTATTTACTTTAAATACTAGATTATATATATATTAGTACTCTGAATAAGTTAATTTGAATCAAATATGGATTCAATTTATCATATAATAGTTTGATTTGAATCTCAAATTCAAAATAATCTAAGCTAACTTAGATCAATCTAAATTACTCAATCTAAATTACTCAATCTAAATTACTCAATCTGAATTCTTCAATCTAAATCCTTTTGAATCTACTATATGACTTATATATTAGATATATTTATATAAATAAATATACAAATAAATAGATAGTATATTCAAATACTTATATTGATTGACTAATCTTCAACAATTCATAGTACTGATGATACTTTAAGTTAAATATCTTTGATAGTCCTATATACTTCTCACAATTTTCATTCTGAAATCTGGTAACATTATACTAAAATTTGTGATAAGGTTATTTATAGTTACTATAGGTAATAATAATAATAATATATATATTTGCAATACAACTAATATATTATATAATATATATATGTATAATATTGATCTTACTAAACTCAGTCAATCTTATATATTATATAGCTAGAAGTTCAAGATGCATAGTGGTTTAACTTTAAATATATATAGATATATAAGAGAAAGATACTCAGACAAAATCAAAAAGAATATATATAAAAATAAATAGAATTAATCTCTAAGCTATAGTAAGTATAGTTATCTCTAGTGCTCCTAATGAGTCAATTTAATCCAGATGGGATTTGGATTGATTCGGATTGAATCCCATCCAGATCAACTCAGATGGGATTCAAATCCCATCTGGATGGATTCAAATCAACCATTGTTTTGATTTCCAAATTAGACAATTAAATGTTTATATCAATAACTCAATGAATAATCATCCAAATTTGATATTCTTAGTATCATTTGAAAGCCCTTAATAAGGCCTATCTAATGATATCAAGAACATTGAAATTGGATCATGCATTGCTGAGTTATGAAGGAAAGTGTCTGAATCGCTAATTTTGGAAATTATTCAATTTGCCGATTTTGGAAATTTCGTCAAATGGAACAGTTTCCTTAATATCTCGGCAATGTGTAATCCGATTTTAATGTCCTTAGTATCATTAGAAAGGCCTTATTAAGGACTTTCAAATGATATCAAGATCATCAAATTTGGATCATTATTAATCGAGTTATTGATGTAAACATTTAATTGTCTAATTTGGAAATCAAAACAATGGTTGATTTGAATCCCATCCAGATTGACTCGTTCAGAGCACTAGTTATCTCTCAAAATAATTACTCAACCCTCTAAAATCAATAATCTCATTTAATTAAAATTATTTAGCTATTGTAATATAACAGATACATAACTATATAAGTATGTTAGATTTCTGTATCTTAAAAACTTGATCTTTTTTAACTCTGCAAAGTTCTTGAAATATAAAGGTGAGTGAGTTCAAAGTGTATCTACCTGCAGGCTTACTAGTTCCTTTGTTTTCTATTTGCTTTGAACTATTTTGATCTGAGGTTTATTCACTATAGATACTAGAGATATTTATATAGGTTTGCTAGCTATAAGGTGGCTAAGTTATAACTATGTTTCCTGTGAGTCACTTTTCAATATCTGCTAAATCTTTGACAATTGCCAAAACTTTAACATCTGTGAAGTTTTCAACATTTGCAAATATTTTAACATTTGCTAAAACTTTAATATGTATTTATGAAATATGACTGCTATTTGTAAGACTATACTATATTTGGAAATTAGATTCAGATACCATAATTAAATGTCTATTTCTCTAATTCATATTTCTAATTTGGATCAACTGTCATAACTTCCTCCTGAATAGGTGATTTGTCCCTAGAGTATTTTATTTACTCAAACTCTCAAGCTTCTATAATTTATATCTCCTTATACTATGTAATTTGTATTATTATATTCTTCTAATAATATCTCTTGATATATTTAAAGTCTCCTGGAGCTACTTCTCAGAAATGAGCTAGGGCTTATTTATCTTCTTTGAATAACTTATGTACTCTTTTGGTAATAGTAATTTGAGTGTAAGAGAGCTGGCACTCTCTAATCTAGTCTTCTTTTTCCATCTCTGGCTATAAGTTTAGTAGCTATCCCAACTTGAAGTATTCTTGAAACTCAGTTCAGTTCTGGTAGGTCTTAAAATATAAGATTTATAATAAATATATCTGAACAATACTCTAGATACTATTAAAGAATTCTTTCATAATCAGTAACTCAGTAGTGTACCATTGTCTTTCTATAGCTCATTATATAGTACTAGTGATCTTGAGAACTGTGACAGTACTCTGTTAATTAGCTATAATACTTCTTGAGTCAGTTTTAGTGAATGATAGTAGAGATAATTGTGTCTGAGAGTTTTTGTAGTCAAAAGATAATTCTTTTTATATCTTGCATAAAGTAAGATCTTTCCCACTTAGGTCTCAGTTTTTGTGACTATAAAGCTTCTACTATATTCTAATATATTAGAACTTTGTCTCCTATCTTTATAATCTCCAGAGGCTTATAAGTTTTCTTTGTATTATTCTATTATAGTATCTGTATCTTAGTTATATAATCCTCAGCCTTCTTTCTGATTTGGTGTAGTCTCTATATTTCTGTATTCACACATTTCTATATAGTATCTCTATTGGACAATAAGGTTTCTTGAGAACTTTCTTCTCTAAACAGCATTTCTCAAGGGGTGAAATGGGTGCTTTGTGATCAGATATCTTAAAGAGCAGATAATGCTATTAGTAGATAGTTGATCTCAGTTTTCATAGTTATCATAGATCTTGGCAATGATATTCTTAAGAGTCTTATTGGTTCTTTCTACTTATCTATTTCTCTGAGGGTGAGAGACTATAGTCTGAATATGCTGGATTTTGTACTTCTTATAGAGAACTGGTTCATAAATTCTGTTTCTCTATCTGTTGTTACTTGTATTGGAGTCTTAAATCAGCAGATGATTTCTTTGTAGAAGAAATTGATAATTGACTGTACATTGACTTCTTTGAGGGGTTCTACCTATATTCATTTTATAAAAAGGTCTATGATAATAATAATATATCAGTTGTTAGTCAAAGTCAAGAGTAGAGGACCAATTATACATATCTATTGTAATGTATATGAAGGATACTAGTTCTATGTATGCTGATTCCAGAATCTGATTTTATTAGTCTTATTTCTATTTCTAGCATTTATCACAGATCTTGACAAATTATCTAATATCTTTCTCTATTTGTGATCACTATATTGTTCTTCTTGCTTTTTTGTAGATATTTATTTCTCCTAGATGGCTAAGTTTATATACTGATTTCATTACTTACTCCTTTTTATATTTGAGTATGACTAGTAGCTTTTCTTTCTTTAGTATTTCTCTATTAGTCTCAAATTGTTTCTATGTTCTATTAATAATTATTTGTATCTATTCTTCCAGATATTGGGGCATCTTTTGCTGTTCCAGATAGATGATAATTCTGTAATAAAGTTTCTTATTTATGGTTAATTTGCTAGTTGAAAGTCCTTTGAAGTATCTATGAGAGAGTATCTGCATTAACATTAGTTCTTCCAGGACAGTATATAATAGTTATATTACAAGCTTACAACTTTATAATCTATCTAGTATAGATTCCTTTGGGTTGCCTAATAGTCAGTAGTTAGGTGAGAGCTGAGTGGTCTGTCTGAATAGTGAAGTATCTTCCAGCAAGATAGTAATGGAACTTTTCTATAGCCCAGATGACTGCAAGATATTCTAACTTGTAGGATTTATATTCTTTTTTAGCTCCTCAGATCCCTTGACTGAGATATATAATAACATACTCTATTTTGTCTTTTTTTTATATCAGAACTGCTTCTAGTCTCTGTATACTTACATTTATCTGTAGGATGAATTCTTGAATTCAATTGGGTCTTCTGAGAATAGGTGCTTGGGTCAGTCTGATTTTGAGTTCATCAAATGTTTTTTGTTATCTACTAGTTTATTGAAACTTAATATTCTTCTTATTGAGTTTGTATATTAAGTCTACAATGTTGGAGAATCCTCTAATAAATCTATGATATATATATAGTATAAGACAAGTCCCATGAAGGCTTAGGCTTCAGTGATAATAGTGGGCCTTAGATATACTACTACTGCTTAAATCTTAAGGGGGTCTATATGTATTCTATCTTGGTTAATGATATGACTAAGGTAAGAGATCTCAATTTTTGCAAACTTATACTTCTTGGGCTTAATTTTTTTTTTTTTTTTTTTTTTTTTTTTTT
>RBNI01002336.1:0-18807 GCA_003990745.1 Jimgerdemannia flammicorona | reverse complement strand
TTTTTTTAAAAAAAAAAAGGTTCATCAGGCCGATGAAGATAATCTTAATGCCGACGATTTCCGTATGACTGTTGATAAGGTAGATTTGAGAATGACTGTAATCAATACAACAGGTCTCACGCTCACGCCCCTTTGCTCGCAGCTGAATGTAACTTCACGTCTATTCTAAACAGCTGGACGCGTACGCCAAAATCAACTAATAAACATGCCACAAAGGGGATAAGTTGTTAAACACTTTGCTGAGTGAACTTCATTTGAAAGTGATTTCCTGATTATTTGCATAACAAAGTGCTTATGGATAATGGTGCAAATGAATTCCTGATACTCGGCAGAAAATTGCTCATGCAAAATGGGAGGGCGCATGGGATGTAGGAAGTTAATATGGTCCTTTCTCCTCCTAAGTATTCGAGATGCCCAGGGAGATTTTGCAGTCTACGTGCGCTTACCAATCGTATGGTTTTGAAACTAAGACATATCACTGGAAATAATTAAGGCGAATGGCATGTATTTCAATATGGACTTCTAAAATTCATCACTTCGGTGGTTTCCCTTTGTTCCTATCTATATGTTTTCACATTATCCATTTCTAAGCGCTGTTACACACTCCCAAACTTTACAACTCTCAATCCTTATTTCCGCAACATTTCCTTGGATTAGTGGAACATCGCCATTTTTCTTGATACAGCCCGTGCCGCAGGGAGTTTGATTACAAAAAATAAACCAGCATTCCACAAAAAAACCTTTGCGGGCAGTCCTTTTGAAGGACCATTCCAAGTGGGAGAGATGAACGACGATGGTTTGGAGGATGTGCGATTATGTTTGTTCACCAATTTGTTTGAAAAGGTTCAATTTCAATTTCAAAATTGATCAATACGAAAATGTGAATTACTATTATCCTGCTTCGCTGCCCAAGCACATAATTATATCGCGACCTGCATTCATTCTGTAACTTTATCGTTATTTCAGGTGTTAATCAAAGTCGTCAGAAAAGAGTAGGACCACACCGACGGTGGATAACATGCCTAACCAGAAGGTGGTTCCTCAGGTATTCCATCATTTCTAGAACAACCATCACGCACGTCAGAAAATCAAAACGTCGAGCCATTCAAGGGCTTGCCATATGTGTTGGCCAGACATATATTTGGCAGAGAGAGATCTGTTATTATTATTCAGCGAGTCCAGAATTCAGAGGCTGGTGTGCGTGTGAGCAAGGATATGGCCGGGCAGGCCAAAAATATGTCAAGAGCAGATCCTTTTTCGGGCCCCATTTGAAGATAAAACCGTGGTACGGAGGTACATGAGCAAGTTATGAATTTACAAGTTAAAGAAAAGATGATAGCACAAAAAGCAACATCAGAGTTCACTGACCAAAGGCAGGGAGGAGCCGTGTTTCATTTCTGCGTGATCTACATATCTCGAGTTTCTGAACCAATACATTTCCCGTCGTTGAAATAATATTCATAGATGTACCCGCATGTGTGCAGTGTACAATTTGTGCGATTGCAGGTTTCCGAAGCAATTCTGGTACAAGCGGGTTTCGTTAAGAACATCTAAGACAGTAACCACAGTAACCACAGTAACCTCCGCTCTTTGACGATGTACTATTTCAGCAAACTTCCGCGAGCATATATAAAGCTATTTGACACAAAAGGAGATGCCCTAGAAGGATATCCTGTAATTACTAAAAAAAAAAAAAAAAAAAAAAATCCTGTAATTACTATGACTCGAAAACGTGGTGTGGCGGTGTGACCGTCCGACCGACTGAGGCCCAAAAACGGCACAACACACAGACTTCGGAGACACAGATCTGACAGAGACTCTGCCCCACCACTCCTTTCTCTGCTACCTTACTGGTCACAATGGTTTGGTAGGCAACCTTCTGAGTCCACTTTCCACAATTATTACCCCCTCTACCTCAAGTTGGTTTGCACACCATCAGCCAGATCACTAGGCCTCATGCTCTTCTCACACCCTAGTCTACTATCAGCAGTCTCATTTAGATTTTTTTCCAGATTACCTATCATGCTTCCATCAGCAGTCACCCCCTCAGTTACTACACCACTAGCCTCACTGCTCTGGTTTCCCAGAGAGACTCCCCCCTGCTACTGCTGCCCTACAGTCTTCACCACCTCCTTGCCTCTCCTCAGCTAGCTCTCTAGTCCAGTCATCATTTGCTTCCCCTTCACCATATCTACAAAGCTCATCCTCCCACTTCTCTATCCTCCAATACTGTCACCTCCTCTTTCATGCCCTCCCACTAATAGGCCTCTCATGCTTCCCCCCAAGCCAGGGCCTCTTTCTACATATTGCTAGTCAAATACACTTGGGCCTCTCTGTCCAGTATATACCTCAGAATACTCATCACTTGCCATATTACTAGTATTATTTCTCCAAAAACTATATTGTGAGTATTGTCAGAAGATTGTATAATCTGAATGTTACCAGAGAAAGATGTGATGAATTCTATCTATCAATGGCTTCAAGAATAGAGTATACAAAATAGAGGACAGTGGGTCATCCTGGAGAACACCTCTATCTAGAGAGAATACTACTCTCTGATGACTATTACATATAAGTACTGTCCTACTCTCTTCTAGTAGACTGATTATTGATACTTAGAACTGCTGAGAGACTCTAATTCTATCTAGCACCTTCATCAACTAGACCTATCAGATATAATCATAGGTCTTCTCCTAATCCAGGAAGACTAATCTCTTATCTAGCCCACAGGCTTGAGCCCCTTCAATGACACCATAAATCCAAGCTATGCTATCTCAAATGAGCTGGTCCTCAATAAAGCCTCATTGCTCCTCACTCAATACTTACTGGGCCACCTTCTGCAGCCTTGCAACAATTACCTTAGTGACCATCTTTCTGTCTATATCTAGGAGTATGTTTGGTTGCCAGTTCTTCTAATCCTCTCTCCTATTTTTGTTCTTATATAACAATATCACCAGCTCCAGATCCTACTCTCCTACTCACTTTTCTGACTGTAATACTAAGTTGCAAAGTACTATCATCTCTTCCAGCACTCCAGGGACTCTCACCATCTTCTTCCAAAAGTCCCAGGGCAGACTATTCTCTCCTGGTGCAGTGTCTAGCTTAGTTGTAGCAAAAATCTGGTAAATCTCCTCCTCCTGAATTAGTAGTACCAAACTGCCAAGCCCATCTACTTGTAATAAGTGCCAATCCTCCAAAGTGTATTCAATGATAGCAGCATTAGCCCCACCCTCCTTCTTACTCTATAAACTGCTCCATCTCTCCTTCAGTAAGTCTAAAATATTTTGTAAATCATACACCAGCAGACCATGAGAATCCAGGACCCCTGCCTCACTCTCCTTACCTAAAGAAGCCTTGAGAGGTACTTAGAGGGCCTCTCTCCCTCCTCAAGCCCCTGCCAATACAGCTGTATAGCCATTTCTCTCACAAGAGTCTCCTCCTCCTTCTTTAACACCTATTATAACTCAGTGATCTCTAGTTTTGCTCACATCAATCTCCAATCCTCTACCCCCTCTAAGGCTAAAAGATCAGCTCATTTCTCCTGAAGCTAAACTAACCTAGCAGAGACCCAGGTTATCCTCCTTCTCTATTATCTTTCTGCCATCTTACTAGCCTCACCCTAGTAAACCCTAGTAGTCTCCTTCAACCCCATCTATTAAACATCTACTAGAGTACCCTCTCAGATCCAACTATCTACTTTCTGCCTAATTTTCTCAGTCCAAGTATTCCACAATCCCTTCTCAGCTAACAAAGAGGAATTGAGGTGCTAATATCCAGGTCTATTCTCACTTTTCCCAAACTGACTATACCTTAATAAGCCCCAATAGTCTGATTATTTTTATTTTTTATTTTTTTTTTTTATAGTCACTTGAACTTTGCCATTTATTACCAGTCTATACATAAATTTACATTATCTTCTCCTACTACCCAATCTCTATAGGGGAACCCCCCCCCCTCCCCCTACTCTTTCATATTTAAAAATCACTCTGTCTCCCACAACCCCAATCCTCCCCCTACTCTATCTGTATATCTTCTCTACCAAATGATACTACCAACTACCCTGCAATCCCCACCCATACCACCAACTCATCAGAGTATCCTCCATCAGTCCTTCTCATTACAACAGTTGTGCCTCTAAGCCCAGATGTCTCTCATCCTCAAACACATACAGTCAGTATCCTGCTAACCCTACTCATACAACCAGCACTCACCCTAAAGTAAGCCACTCCCTCCCAACTCCTCCCACTAATCTATCTCGCAGATTCTCCTACTGATCCCTCACACTCTCTCTCCTCTATATGATACCCAACCTCTTCCCAACTACTATCCAGAAGTCACTGAGCATCTCGCACTCTCTTAGCTAATGTTCAGACATTTGTACAAAACTCCCTTCCTGTCCAACATTATAGCACTCCTCACAGTCAAAGGTTTTCCCTTCCACCAGGTGGCCAGAATGAAAGTTGAGCATGATATTTCTTCTCAATATATGCCACCAGACCACTCAATACTTCAGTGGCAACTACTGCTAAACCTCAGTACTCTAGTTTCAGATCCTGTTCCAGTTCCACTCTTTACCAACACCCACCAACTGCCATCTACTGGGCCATAGATTCTGCCCCAACCCCCTCTGGTACTCAACCCCATTACTAATATCAAAGTCACTAAGGGGGATATCCCCCAGCAACACTCAGTCCCATCTCTATATCACTGGGCCCCAAGGCCTTTCTCTCTTATCTCTCTGCTAACAAATGCTGATACAGTATGCCCCATCAGTGACATTCCATCAGAAGCCCTTAAACTATATGCGTTCATTATTCTGAAGTCCAACCAAGGATAGAAGATCACCTGTAGATCCTCTTAGCAAGGACCTCATCTTCCAGACCTTCTGTAATAGAGAAACTCAGCTGCTATCCCCCAGCTCAATAGCTCTCTTCAGCCACCATACTCTCAGGCAGTACAATCTCTTTGGAAAGACAACTAGCCCAAGTTCCCCTCTAGTCACCAGTAAGGACAAAATTTCCCAGCTAATCTGACTTCTCCTTTCTGCCCAAATCTATCTCTTGGCCAGTTTCAGCAGTCTCTTCACCATCTAGGTCAGGAAGTCCAGATGATATATCAGATACTATAACTTTGGCAGTCAGTAAGTATTCAAGATGGAAATATGCCCTGCCAGAGACAAGTGGTGGCCTCTCTAGCTCTGTAAAGTCTCTTCCCAGATAACTACCCACTGCTCTCACCAGAGTTTTGGAAGAATGGACCCATATACTGACAGATAGATATCCAAGTATCTCACTATCTCCCCAGCAGGGACAATTGTTCCAATGACATCCCCCCCCACCAGATCATTATCTAGCATCATTGTTTTATACTTATGCCAATTGAGTTTAGCCCCAGAGTGTACCTCATACCACTCCATAGTCTCCTTGAGCTTCTCAACATTGGTAATTGAACCCAGGCCAACCACCATATTATCCACAAAGGTACCAACTTTTCACTCAATACCATAAACTAAAAGCCCTCCTATCTTCTACCAAATCCTATCCATTAAGGGCTCCAAGGAGAGTATATACAAAATAGGGGACAGCAGGTCCCCCTGGAGAACACCCCTACCCAGAGAAAAAGCCACCCCTCAATGCTCATTATACATATTGTCACATAGTGGTCACTGAGTCCTTCAAATATGCCAGATTCTCTTCAAGGTATATCTCTTAGACTAACTCAAGTTTGTTATAAGCAAGTTCTTATTGGAGTGCCTTCCCAAGGTCTTATAGTCCTCAAACTTCTTATCTTTAACTGTCTTGTTATCTCTTAGATTGCTTGCAAGGAAGTGTGTAGGTGAACTTGACTTGACTGACTTTATTTCAGAGGAAATAAGAGGGGTATTTATACAAAATATAATTCAATAGTTGCTAAGATATAAAGCTAAATATAAATTCCAATAACTAAAACTACTAAGTTCCAGGGTTGGCATTATTAGTGTCACATCAAAATACTGGTGCTGGAACAATTTCGCATCACCTCAGAATACCAGTGCTGGCATTATCTAGTGTTACATGAGAATACTGGTGCTGGCATTATCCAGTGTAACAAAGAACTTAGAGCAGAAAGTTCAGGACTATGGAGGCTTCACATTATCATTATCATCATTATCATCATTATCATCATCACTGAAGGAGATGAGATCTACAAATTCATCATGCAGGTCGCATGTTTCACATATGTTGCGCGGGATGATGTCATCACGTTTGGCAGTGGCGGGAAAATCGGGAACAAGATCTGGAGCTCTCCAGTCTATGAGGTTCTCTTCCACAAAATAGGGGACAAATGTGGGGTCTTGAGGAGATCTAACCCAGATACTTGGGCCATGGAATACTGAGATCAATTCTTGCAGGAATTGGTCTGGGTTGTCCTGAAGAATAGGATGCCAGAAGTCTTCTACTTCTTCACTGTTGAGGGTGATAGTGGACTGGGCTTCTGTAGCCACTCTGGCTTCTAGTGCATTGATATAGCGGGATGACAGATCTCTGAAATCTGAGACTCTAACATACTCCAAGTTGGGGATCAACCATGGTGCATGCCTGAAGATCTGATGGATCTTCTTAGCTGTCCTCGTTTCACATATATCTATAGGAGTAGCATCTTGTAGCTCTTGGGTACTGGCCTGTGGGAACTCCTGGCAGAGGAGGTTTCCTATTTCATACTCCTGCCATATTTGGAGGCATTCAGTAGCAATGGTGATCCTTGTTTCCATTTCACGGCAGTAGAGAATGAAGTGATAAGGGTCTGCAGTGCCCAGGTAGACACTAGGAGTTCTTCTTAAGTAGGTCCTCATGGCTCTTCTGATGTCTTAGAACATTCTTTCCTCGATTGAGATACCTTGGTAGTTCCTTGACCTTGAGGTTTGGCGGGTGGCAGGCATTTCATTTGTGGTAAGTCTTTGAGCTATTTTGAGATTGATGGTTCTTGTTGGTTGCTGCTACTGCGGTTCCTTGATCCTTCTTTTATATTCTTCAGGATGCTTGTGCTGTGGTTACAATGACTCACAGTTGATCATCATTGCTCATCTTGTATGCCATATAATCTTCCTGTGCTCCAATCTGGTGGCTTGCAAGGAAATGCTGTCTCCTGTGCTGATGTCATCATTCTGGGGTCACCATTATATCTTCCTCCTGAATAAGGATCTTCCTGAGCATCCTTATTCATTGGTCCAGTCCTGAAAAATTTGCTGATCCCATAACCTCTAGCAAGGGGTCGAAAAGTGGTGTTTATGGACTGGCGTCTTCTCTTTATATTTTGGCATAATGGTGAAGAGTTGCTCCCTTTATATAGAGCAAGGGCCTGATTCTGATCTTGACCAATCAGTTGATGATTTGAACTCCTCTGACTTCGAAAGTCTCACAGATGAGTAGTTACCAGTGCTGTATCCCTTAGAGAATGGTCCAGACAGATAGCTTGCTGGTCATGGGACATGCTGTTATAATTCACAAACTAGAACCTCACAGGCGGTCATCACGTTTTGCTTCTCTTGTATAGATTTGTAGTATTTCTTGAGTCTATTCCTATGTACTGTAGTAGGCAGTATGGTCTCTGAGATTTTTCTAAACCAGAAGGTAGTTCCTTTGATATCTTGCATGTAGAAGGGTCCTTCTCATTTGGGCTCTAGTTTTCGTGACCATGAGGCTTCTACCATATTTCGATACAGTAGAACCTTTTCTCCAATTCGGATGGGTTCTAGGGCCTTGTGATTCTTTTCCGCATTCTTCCTTGTCAGTACTTGTGACTTGGTGATGTAATCTTCAGCCTTCTTCCTGATTTGGTGTAGTCTCCGGATTTCTGCATCAATCTGTCTCCAAATTAGGTCTAGATTTGTGGCTGAGGTTCCATCAGAATCTTCTTCTCCGAAGAACAGCTCTCTTAGGGT
This sequence comes from Jimgerdemannia flammicorona, assembly GCA_003990745.1. Lineage (NCBI taxonomy): Eukaryota > Fungi > Mucoromycota > Endogonomycetes > Endogonales > Endogonaceae > Jimgerdemannia > Jimgerdemannia flammicorona. The sequence continues at coordinate 10,886 of RBNI01002336.1, read as the reverse complement.
AAAATGTGTACTCTGTGACTATATATCTCGTAGGACAGAGAGGGCGGTTGGGAGATAGTTATCCCAATTCTCATATGTCTCTGAGATTTTCACTAGGATGTTCTTGAGGGTCTTGTTGGTTCTTTCTGTCTGTCTATTTTCTTGAGGGTGGTATGTAGTGGTCTTGATGTGCTGAATCTTATATTTCTGATACATTATCTCATGGAATCCATTGACAAATTCTGTTCCACAGTCTGTTGTGATTTCTTCAGTGTCTTGTAGCGGCAGATGATTTCTCGGTGCAGGAAGTCAGCTATAGAGAGGGCATTGGCTTCTTGTAATGCCCCTGCCTCTATCTATTTGGTGAAGAGGTCTACAATAACTATAATATAGCGGTTTCCTGATAGTGTTACTGGTAGTAGTCCAATGATATCTATTACAATGTAGTGGAAGGGGATAGGCTCAATTCTTGATGACCCGGATGCCTGGTCTTGCTGATCTTATTTCTGTTTTTAGCACTTATCACACTCTTTGACAAATTGGTGCAGGTCTTCTTTCATCTTGAGCCACCACATGGTTCTTCTTGCCTTGTCATATATGTTGGTTCCTTCTAAGTGTCCTTGCTCATATACTTCCTTCATTACTTGATACTTCTTATATTTGGGTATTATTAGCTTTCCTCCTTTTCTGAGTGTAGTGTTGTCTAATTCAAACTGTTTCCAAGTCCGGTTGATAATGGTGATTATCCAGGGTTCGAGGTGGTTGGGCATCTTCTGCTACCCAAGGTAGCTGATTAATCCATAATATAGCTCCTTATTCATGTTGAATAGTCTTGATGGGGGTGTTTTGGGGTGTCCTTGAGAGTGCATCGGCATTGGTATTGGTCTTTTCTGAGCAGTGCTTGACAGTATAGTCATACTCTTACAGCCTGTAGATCCATCTGGTATATATTCCTTTGGGGTTCAGAGTGTGGAATAGCTAGACAAAAGCAGAATGGTCTGTTTAAATGGTGAAGTGTTTCCCAGCTAGGTAGTAGTGGAACTTGTCTACTGCCCAGACTACTGCTAAGCATTCAAGCTTGCATGACTCATAGTTCTGTTCTGCTCCATGGGTACCTCAGCTTGTATAGGAGATGACATATTCATGTCCATCTTTCTTCTGAGCTAGGACTGCTCCAAGTCCTATAGCACTTGCATCTGTCTGTAGGATGAATTCTAGATTCCAGTCTGATCTTCTGAGGATGGGTGCTTGGGTCAACCTGGTCTTGAGTTCATTGAAGGTTTCTTAGTGCTCCTTGGTCCATTCGAATTTGGTCTCCTTCTTCAGTAGCTCGTAGATAGGTGCTGCAATGTTGGAGTATCCTTTGATGAATCTTCTGTAGTAGCTGGCCAGTCCAAGGAAGGCATGGACTTCTGTGGTTGTTCTGGGTCTCAGGTAGGCTGCAACAGCCTTGATCTTTATAGGGTCTGTGTGGATTCCAGTCTGGTTGATGAGGTGTTCTAGGTAGGTGATTTCTTGAGCAGCAAACTTACATTTCTTGGGCTTGATGTAGAGGCCATGCTCCTTGAGCCTCTTGAGGACTAGCTGTATGTGATTGACATATTCCCATGCAGTATTGTTGAAGATGATCATATCATCAACATAGACAAAGAGCCATTTTCTGATCTCATTGCTGAAGACTCTGTTCATCATTTGCTGGAAACTTGCTGGGGCATTGCACATTCCAAATGGCATTCGCAGGTAGATATAGGTGGCATCAGGTGTGATGAAGGCTGATTTCTCACTGGCATCTTGAGTGAGACCGATCTGATGGAAGCCTGAGAACAGATCTAAGGTGGTATAGTATTTGGCTTCGCTTCTAAGGGTGGTAAGGATTTCTTGAATATTTGGCAAGGGCTGCCTATCCTTCTTGGTGATGGCATTGAGCTTCCTGTAGTCAATACAGAGTCTTGGCACAAACTCTCCAGGCTTGCTTCCTTTCTTTGGGGCTAGGACAATGGGTGAGGCCCAGGGACTGATAGCTTGCTTGATAATTCCAGCTTCTTCCATTTCCTTGAGTTCTGCTCGCAGCCACTCTCTGTAGACAGGTGGTATGGGTCTGGCTTTCTGATAGATAGGCTTGGTATCACTGGTGTCAACTTCATGGTAGTACTTGGGTTCTTGATTGTGGATATCCCTAAAGTCTATAGCAAGTACTCCTTCATTCTGGTACAGGATCTTGAGAAGTTGTTCCTCCAGGGAAAGTTTTCTCCAATGGTATATGTGTGCTTGTTCTGGTCCTTATCTTTCTTGTGCTCAAGTTCGGTAATCTTAGTGGCAGCATAGACTCCTCTTCCAGTAGATCTAAAGCCTTGTTCTCCTCTCTTAGTCTTGATGAGTTCGATGACTTCTATGATCTTTGGCTTCTTGACTTCGTGGATCAGCATCTGGCCAATCCTGTCATGCTTCTTGACTTTGAAGGGGGTGGTGTAGTTGTGATTTCTGACTATGAGAAAGATCTCGCTGGTGTAATTAGGGTCAATTACTCCTCCTTTAACTGAGATTTCACTTTTGGCCAGACTGCTCCTGGTCTTGATAATTCTGGCATGGTTTTCTGGCAGCTTGACTCTAATTCTAGTGCCAAGTAGGGTGGTGGTCTGTGGTTCAAGGGTAGCATCTTGTATGCTGGTAAGGTCCATTCCTATGGCTCCTTCAGTCTTATATTCTAGGATCTTGGCTTTGGGGTGAAACTTCTTGACCTTGAAGGTGATGTCTGATTCTTGTTCCTCCTCATCGTCACTGTCAGCTTGAAGCTCTGGGGGCTGGTCATCTTCTTCGGCTTTCTTTTTTGCTTCAGTGGCTTCTTGCTCATATTTCTGTTAGCAGATTTTCCTAACTTCACTGATACAGGACCAGCAGTCATTCAGGTGTTCAGAGCAGTACATTCTAGTACCATGGGGGCATCTTCCTTGAGGGGCATAGCCATTGATGATCTTGTTGTACCACTGCTCATCTGTGAGCTTGGGTGTCTTGCTCTTGTTCTTGTTCTTGTTCACTGAGTGCATAAAGACCTCTGTGTCCTCTTCATCTCCTTCCTCCATATCTGGTAGGACTCCTTTGTGGACATTAATAGAGACTCATATCTTTCTTCCTCTGTAGTTGATCTGCATCTTCTGGGCATTGAGGTCAATGATGGTCTTGGCCTTGTGAAGCCATTGATTGCCAATGAGGATGTCATAGTTGGTAGCGCTTGTAATAATCACATCTACTGGATGCCTATGGACACATCTTTCACCAGTACCATTCAGGTGATACAAGACTCAGACAACACTTTCGACAACATCTTCAAGTATTGGTACTATTAAGATGGCAAGCAACTTGCATTCTGGTGAGCGTACTGGGCAGGGGGGCCCCAGTGCCTTTGACTGGCAACATGTGGGGGGGGGTCGAGGTGCTGGTCTTGGCATGCCGAGTGCTTCGATAAGAGGACGTGGGGCTGGAGGGGGTGGCAGAGGAGGTGCAAGGCCACATGGGGGAGGGAGGATGACCTTCACAGATAAGGTCAGGATGGGAAGCAGGCAACTGGACTGGATGGCTGGCTGGAGCTGGGGAAGGCGGCTGCTACCTCGAGTGGTAAGGAGGCCTCTTCACTGGAGGGGCAGCATAGTGGGGCTGGAGGTGTAGTGGCTGAGGTGGTGACTGTTGATGGCGGTGTGATGGGCAATCTGGAAAAAAATCCAGATGTGACGGCTGATGGGGGACCTAGACAGGGGAGCGGCGCGAGACCTGGGGATCTGGCTGATGGTGTGATGGGCCTGGTGGCGGCCCCATTACTCAAAAAATCTCGATCGGAATTCGCCATCACACTGTGCTTCCGTGGCTTGGTGGTGACAGTGAAGATGGTGCTGGGGCTGCTGGCTAGTGAGGTGAAAGGTGCAGCCTCGGTGAAGTTTTTAAAGAAGCTGGAGGCAGTCGAGATGGGGTTTGAAGAAGAGGGTTTGCTACTAGAGGCAGTGGAGAAGGGTGTGGTGGTTGGAGGGATTTCAGTACCGATGGTGAGGTGTATGTGTTGAGATCCCTGAGTGGTTCATCTGGTGGTGACAGACTTGCCAACAGTGAAAAAGGAGGAGGCGAGGAGGCTGGTCATGGATGTGGTGAAGGAGTATGGTAAGGTAGTCGACATTGGGTTCAGGGTATGGGAGGGGACTGAGCTCAGGACAGGCGATGTGGACATCAGGTTGAGGCTGTTTGGGATGGAGAATACAGGGAAGGCTAGGGACTGGCCGGTGGCATTGAAGTGGGGCCCGGTGGAGTGCAAGGTCTTGAGGGTGAAGGGGTCAGAGGAAGAGGAGGAGGACCTGCTGGAGGCGCTTGAGGACCTAGCTGGGGCTGTGGAGAGGAGGCAAAGGGCTTGGAGGGCTTACAAGGTTAGGATGGTAGTAGAGGTGATTGAGGGCAAGAAGGTGCGAATGGACAAGGTGCTTTGGGAGAAGGCGAAGGGGAGACAGCTGCAGAAGGACTTGTTGGCCAGTTTGGATGGGAGTCGAAGGGCTGGGGCTATGGAGGAGGGCATGGGAGCGAGTGCTAGCATCTGGGTGGAGGGGGTGCAGCAAGGGGGGAAGATGAAGGAGAGTGGGAGACAGGGACAGGAGGAGGCCGTAGTAGACATGGCGATGGTGGAAGATAATCAGATCCAGTATGATGTTCTCGAGGTGGGAGAGGGAGAGCTGGAGGATGTGTCTGAGGATGGTTGAGATGAGTCTGTGTGAACTGAGGAGAGGAAGGAAGGGGAGGCGGATTTGGTGCAGGCAGCAGAGGTAGTTGGAGGGGAGAAGTGGCTTTTGAGGGCGCTGCAAAATATGGTGGCCGAGGAACTGGGTGAGATCGACTTCTGGGTGATCAGTGAGGAATTCTGGGGGTGAGTGCTGCGAGGGGAGGAGGTCGTGAGGAAGTTGAGAGATGAAGTGATGGCAGCTCTTCTGGAGGCAGAGGAGTATGAGGTTACTGAGGCAAGGGAGGCAACGCTCTTGGGAATCACTAATGAAAGGGCAGCTTATCTGTGGGGGCCGCAGAAGGGACTGGAAAAGTGGCAGGTGGTGTGCGAGGAGCATCAGGCATCAATGGAGATGGTGGATGGTGAGGACTGTGTGGAATTGTTAGCAGCTCTAGACAAACAGCAAAATGTGGAAGATGAGATTGTGGCAGAACAGAACCTGGATCTGGCTGGAGAGGAAGTGAGCATGGAATTGTAGATGTGGAGTTTCAACATTATCAAATAATTCGCTATGAATAGTACAACCAATATCTTTTCTTTAAACATCAATAGGCTTAGAGGGACTGGTAGGTGATGTATGATTTTTGGATGGCTGAAGAAACTGGAGGCAGATGTTTTCTTACTTCAAGATGTATGGTATGAGGGGGAGGAAGATGGACTGGAATAGACAAAAGAGTGGGGTGGGGAGGCAGTTTGGTAGGGTAAAGTGGGAATCTTGGTTAGGAAGGGGAAAGGGGACATTGCGGACACTGGACATTGGGATAGCAGATTAGTGTGGGGGACATGGCGGAGGCCTGGATGGAACTCAATTGTGGTGGGATCTTATTACTGCCCGGCTGAGAGGGGGACCCAAGTGGCATAGATTGGAGATCTGCGGGATTCTGGGCTCTTGGTTGAGGCTGGGGTGGACTGTCTGGGGGGCGATTTTAATATGATACGGGAGAGTAGACTGGACAGAACTGATGGGGGACGGGGTATGGTAGGAAGGAGTGGGGGATTGGAGGACTGGGAAGAGGTGGAATGGCTCAGCTCACTGGTGGATGCTATGTGACTTCAGGATGGGGATCGATGTCTATATATCCACTGGGTGGGAGGGCTGGGTACTAGGATTGATTGGGTTCTGACTGCTGAGTGTTGGAGCCATACAGTTTGGGAGACGATGGAGGTTGAGTGGTGCCCTTGGTCAGATCACTGGGGTATCTGGAGAGGTGGGAGGTTTGGAGGGAGCAGAGAGGGGCCAGGGCATTGGCGTCTGAACTCTTTACTGTTGGATGAGATGGATCTGTGGAATGAGTGGGTGGCAGAGGTATGAACCAAGGTTAATAATTGGAGGCGAGCAGGGATGAGGATTGGAGATAGGTGGTGTAGACTGAAATCCGAAGCTCAGAGGTACTGGGGGGAAGTGGGGAAGGAGCGGGGTGCTCAGCAGAGGAGACGAGTCCGATGGGCATCTAGGAGACTAGAAAGACTACTTCTGAATTGGGCTGAGCTATTGGAGGAGGAGGAGGTATTGGACTAGAGGGCTAAGCGGGCTAAGTTGGAAGTAGTAGAACTGCAGGATTTGCTGAGGCAGGAGGAAGTGGTGCAGGCTCAGGCTATGGCGGCAAGGTTAAGGTGGCAAGGACTGGAAGAAGGGGAATGACCTACGAGGCTTTTGTCCCATCTCCTTCATGCTAGGGGAGCAAGACACTGGTGGGAGGGAGTCCTTAATGATGAGGGAGAGATGGTGCTAGGTGTGCAGGGGATCCTTGACCAGCTGAGCACCCGCTGGAGTAACCTCTGGAGTGAGAAAGAGGGAGGGGAGGTGGCGCAGGACATTGAGCGGCATCTGGAAGATTGGCACCCGAATCCGGCAGCAGGGTTGGGAGATATTGGCTGACCGGTTTTGGGCGAGGAGATCCTTCAAGTTCTGGCATCAACAACCCTAGGAACGGCGCCTGGGGAGGATGGTCTGCCTTGGGACTTTTGGAAATGTATGGTATCTATAGAGGAGGCTCTGGAGGAGATGTCGCTGATGTGTAATACAGTCATCAGTACTGGGGAGTAGATTGGAGGGCAGCAGTTGGGGCTGGTTTCCCTGCTGTACAAGAACAAAGGGCGTAAGGAGGACTGGAAAAATTGGAGGCCAATTATGCTGCTGAATATGGACCGCAAGTTGGTCACCAAAATCCTGGTGGCGAGGTTACAGGGTGTGGCACAACAGGTGATAGGGAAGGAGCAGTGAGGCTTTATTGGAGGCCGACTGATCCGAGATGGCATGGCTTGGGTTCATGGTGTCATTGAAGGTGCCAGGGCGGTAGGGGTGGATGGCCATTTGGTATTTCTGGACCAGGAGAAGGCCTATGATAGGGTGCAGAGAGTATGGTTGGAGAGGGTACTGGAGCGAATTGGGGTACTGGTGGGTATGTGTTGGTCACTTATTAGATTGCTGGAAGGGAGTAGAGCTGCGATTCTGGTGAATGGTCACAGGGGGGCTTCTTTCCCCTTGGGGAGGGGAGTGCCTCAGGGGGATCTGCTGTCACCAATTCTTTATGCCTTCGCCTTGGAGCTGTTGTTGGATCGGATCCGGCACAGAGTTGGTAGACTGAATATTTTGGGGGTCAATTGGAAGGTGGGGGCCTTTGCAGATGATATGGTGGTGGGGCTGGGCTCGGTGGCAGATGTGGCTATGCTCAAGGAGATAGTCAAGTGGTATGAGAGATGCTCTGGAGCAAAACTCAACTGGCACAAGTGTGAGATGATGGTCCTTGGGGAAGGAGTCATAGGGGGGGATGTTATTGGAACAATTGTCCTGGCAGGAGGAGTGGTATGGTACTTGGGTATCTATTTCTCGGTGTATGGCTCTCTACTTCTCAAGGAGTGGTGGGAGCATAAGCTGGTAGAATGGGAGAAAGTACTGACAAGTTGGGGTGGTAGACAGGTGTCGCTGGCGGGAAGGGTAACTGTTCTGAATATGTATTGGATGCCAAAGCTTTGGTATCTGGGCTACCATTTGGATTTCCCTAAGTGGGTGGTCAAAAAGCTTCTCAAGATGGCCCGCTCTTAGATCTGGGCTGGACGCCGGAGTCAGATTGGTTGGGAGGTATTAGCACTTCCTGTGGATCATGGAGGCCTTGGCCTGGTGGACTTTCCCAAGAGGCTACTCTGCTTGAGGGCGTGGTGGATGAAGAGGGCTAGTGAGTTGCAAGGAGGAGAATGGGTGCCTCTTATGCAGCATTTGTGGGAGACGAGGGTGTTGCCTAGGGGTGGCTCAGATGATCTACTGTCCTTGGTGGCCTTGGATGGTAGCCAGAGGATGCGATACAAAGGCTTCTGGTGGGGAGTGGTAGATAGGGCCCACCATATTGGGATCCGTTGGTGAGGTACTGAAGGGGATGAGGACTGGGGTCCGGAGATGTGAAGGTGGGACAGGCTTTTATTGGGAGGGAATCTGGTCGAGGACTTCCACTTAGAGGAGGGTATGGAGTGCCTTAGGGGGCTGGGGCAGGACCTTTGGCCAGAGACCTGGCAAGGGGCAGGGATCGGGGAGAGGTGGGACTGGGCAGGTGTATGGTCTTGGCTCAAGGTTGTGTCAAGGTGGCTTTCGCCAAAACTCTGGGTAGCATGGTGGAGGCTGTTGCGTCAGAATGTGATGTTAAACTTTAGGTCTGGATATCTGGTGGAGGGCGGGGTCTTTGACTGTGAGGAGTGTCATAATGTAGGGCAGGAGGGAGGAGTGGTACAGACCCCTGAACATTGGCTGGGGGAGTGCGAGAGTATGGAGAATTTTTGGAAGGTTGTTGGGGTGAGGCTGGGAGTGTTGGTGCCGAACCCTGAGGTGGGTGGGTGGTGGGCGGCACTGCAGTCAAGGCTGGTGGGGGGGGTGGGGAATGAGTGACTGATGGTTGGCTGGGTTGTTGCAGTATGGGTGGGGCTTGCAGAGCACTGGTGGAGTACGTTTGAGGAGGGCCTGGTGAGACTGAGGATAGTGAGGTGGGAGGAACTGATGCTAGAGCTCTTCAAAGCATGGTGGATTGGGTGGGGCCCCAAGGGGGGGAAATGTAAGGGACTAGTGAGGAGGATTGTAGCAAAGAGTGGTGGTAGGGTTGCAGTGACGATGGATGGGGTGTCATTTGTAAGAACTAGGGAAGGGAGGGGGCCCTGTGGGATAGGTTGAGGGCTTAGGTTGAGGGCTTAGGCTGTATTAATATTATTATAGATTCAGGTAATAAAGGGAGTCCAAGTGACTATAAAAAAAAAAAAAAAAAAAAAAAAAAAAAAAAAAATCACATCTACTGGAATGGTGGCTCCTCCTATCTTGATGGGGACTTCTCGGATTTTGCCAAGGGGGGTAGCTCATGTACTATCTGCTGTGATATAGACCATCTTGATGGACTCTTTAATGTCCCAATCTAGGCAGTCAATTGTCTTCTTACTCATGAGGCATCCTCCAGCACCAGTATCAATGATGGCATCAAAGATACAGTCTTTGATCTGGCAGGAGATATAGGCTGATGTCTTGCGCTGGTCTTCAGATTCTTTACCTGAGTTCTCAGATTCTTCCTGTGTATTGTGAGCTTCTACAATCTTGTACTCTTGATTCTTGGCAGTAGTTGCAAGTCCTACTCTCAACTGTTGTCTGAAGGCAGGAACTTCAGCTAGTTGTCCAAAGGTAGCATTGACCTTCTGTTCCTTGAGGTCCTTGTAGATGTCATACTGGTGGATCTTGGTCTTGTGCAGCTTCTGTTCCTTCTTGCTTTCACTTTCTCCTGAGACTGGAGTAGTGTCTTCAATAATTTGGCAGGCAGCTTCGTCTAACTCCATGTCTTGATCAATCTCCTCAGGTTAGGTCTTGCTTTGAATAGTGACAGCTGGGGTCTTCTTTGGTCTTCTAACTGGCTTGCTGTTGCTCTTCTTGTCATAGGGCTTGGACCAGGTTCTGGTACCTTCAGTAGCAGGGTAGAATTTGAGCTCCTCATAGTATTCTTCATCATCAGTGTCACCAATCTCCTTGATGACTACTGCATTGGTTTGTTCTCTGGTTCTGCTAGCATTGCTTGGTTGGGCTTTGTATCTTGTTTTGGTCATGCAATTCTTTGCATAGTGGCCTTCTTCTCCATATCTGAAGCATGTGATGTTATTGCATTCTTCTATAGCAGCTACAAATCTCTGTACTGGTCTTCTGTTTGCGCTTCGGACTTCTCTAACAACATCACCAAGGTGTGCAGTTATCTTGGCAAACTGCTTGGCGAGTTCTTCCACTGGGTCAGCTTTGGCTGTCTTGGGGGTAGGTGTGGTTGGTTGTCTGTTCACAACTGTAGTAGGTAAGATACTAGTTAGCTTTGATGGCTCCATCTTGATGCCAGTTATTTTCTCCATTGAGTATTCAGCAGGGTGTCTGGCAGTCCAATATCTCTGTACAAAGACTACTTTCTGATCAAGGGTCAGTGCAGCTGGGGTAGACCGGATTGCTAAGGCAATTTCAGGGTGAACTCCTTTGAGGAAGGTTGAATCCGCTATTTGTTCCTTGAGGCAGTCATCATAGCCAGCCAAGACAATCTGATGATAGATTTGGGTATAGAATGAGTTGGGATCTTCACTAAGTCCCTGGCAGATAGTATTGAGTTGATCCTTGAGAGCTTGCTTGATCTCTTCAGTATAATATGTTATTCTGAGGAAGATCTTCATGTTGGCAAGTTTAACTGCATCAGCACCAGCAATGGTGGCTGCATTGAACTTGTCTCTGGCAGGTCCTCTGAGGCTGACTGGTAGAAGGGCCAATTGAGCATCCACACCAAGGGCTCATACGGTGGCAAATTGTTCAAAGTCTTCAATGAAGGTCAGGATTGACTCTTCAGTAGTATATCTATAGAATGTAGAGAGATGTATTTCCATCTTGAATTCTTGCAGGGGTGACTCTTGTAGTCAGGGTAGTTATTGTGGGGTTGTTCGTTTTTCAGCTTGAAAGTGAGGGATTTGTCTTGAATCACCAGCCAATAGGCACCAAGTTGTCATGTAGTGGTCGCTGAGTCCTTCAAATATGCCAGATTCTCTTCAAGGTGTATCTCTTAGACTAACTCAAGTTTGTTATAAGCAAGTTCTTATTGGAGTGCCTTCCCAAGGTCTTATAGTCCTCAAACTTCTTATCTTTAACTGTCTTGTTATCTCTTAAATT
>RBNI01002335.1:0-18808 GCA_003990745.1 Jimgerdemannia flammicorona | reverse complement strand
TTTTATAGTTACTTGGACTACAACATTATTACCATCCAATCTATATTATATTAATATAAAGATACAAACATAACCTTCACTCAATCCTTTATAGAACTATCTCTCCATCTCTCCAGAAAGTTACCAATCCCCCAGCAACCCCAACTCTCAATCTACTCTTCATGCAAATACACTCTATAAGTCTTTTATAGATTTCCCCTCCAGGTCCCCACTCCCACTACCAATCATTCAGAATATCCAGCAATAGTCACTCCTATCTCACAACTTATACTCTAGGTACCAGATATCAACCATTCTCAAATATATAAAGCCAATGTCTAGCAAGTTCAATCCAAATAGCCAGAGTCCATTCAAGAGTCAACCACTCATCTCCAATCTCTCCCATCAGTCTATACTAGAGATTACTCCACCTTTTGCTCTCCATCTTCTCAAAAGATTACAACTTCAGCCAATTCTTGATTATTATCCAAAAGTCTCCCAAAACCTTATACTCCTCCAGTCAATGCTCAGGGGTCTGCACTACTCTACCCTCCTATCTAACATTAAAATACTCCTCATACTCTAAGACACTCTCTTCTATCAAATATCTTGACCAGTAATTCAGCATCACATTATACTATAAGAGTCTCTACCAAACTACTCAGAACTTGAGAGAAAGCCACTTTGTCACCTGTTTGCTCTAAGACTAGATATAGTTTCAGTCTTACTCTTCTCTGATTCCTACCCTCTATCAGACCTTAGATCACAAATCTCTCCCATGCTCTCTCAGGCATTCTATGCTATCTCTTTTAATGAAATTCATCCACCAGTATACTTTCTAACAGCAGACAATCCCACCTCTATATCTGGGGTTCCTATTCTTTCTTCCACTTATTACTCTGCTATTTAAGTCTAATTTAATAAATACTATCAACTACTCTTCACCAGAATCCCCTATAGTATATCTTCTTACTTACCTCTAGTATGTATTACTAGAGAAAGCAGATTGCCCATCCTGCCCCAGAGAGAGAAATAGACCTTCCATATCCTCTATATAAGAGGCACTTACTCTCAACTATATAATTTACTTACTCACTTCAGCCACTATACCCTCAAGCAGTGTAGGCACTTAGTAAAGTCCACCAGGCTCTGTCCTCCTCTATCTACTGGTAAAGTCAACACCTCTCAGCCAATCTGACTCTACTACTCTACTCATATCTATGACCTGGTCATCTTCAACAGCCTCTTAACTACTTATGCTGAGAAGTCAAAGTGATACTCCAAATATTATAGCTTAGGTAGCTAATATATATTCAACACTATCACCCTTTCTGTCAGAGAGATATAACAGTCACCCTATCTCAAGAGAGCATCTCCCAACTTGAGTAGCTACTGTTCCCACAACCTCTAAGACAACAGAAAACCATATACTGAAAAATAGATCCCCAGGTAATAGACTGCTTCTCCTGCTGGACAACTATCCCAATTATATCTCCTCCTACTATCTAAGACAAGAGTCTCACACTTATATCAGTTAAGCTTAGCACCCAAGTATCTCTCATATCATTCCACTGCATACTTCAATACTATCACATTCTCTACAGAGCCCAGCCTGACCACTATATTACTAGCAAAGACCCTCACTCCCTAATTCACTCCTAGAATATTCAACCCCCACATCTTATGCTATATCTTATGTAACAATGGCTCCAACAAGAGGGCATAAAGAATTAGCAATAGTGGATCTCCCTGTAGCACTCCTCTGCCCAGGGGAAATAACTCTCCTCTATGTTCATTCACCATAATAGCTGCCTGACTCCTCTTTAATAAACTAATTAGAAATCCTCTAACCTCTTGAGAGACTTTCATTTACTTCAACACCCCCTCCAGTCATATATAGCTGACACTGTCATAAGCCTTCTCTTGGTTTAGAAATACTAGTTACATAACTATCAATCTAGTAGCACAAGTACCTTCAATGATACTATAGACCTAAGCCATCTTATCTCATATTAGACAACCTCTGACAAAGTCTCTCTGCTCAGCTCCTAACACCTGTTGAGCCACCCCTTACAATCTGATTACCAAAATCTTCATCACCAACTTGTGATCTATATCTAGAAGCATGATCAGCCTCCAGTTCTTCTAATTATCCCTCCTTCTCTTGTTCTTATACAATAAGCTACATACCCCAAGGACTGCCCTCCAATCCAGATCTCTGAGCTAATAACTTCATTATACATCTGTATCATCTCCCCTAGTACAACCTCTATATCAGCCATCTGCTTCCAAAAATCCCAAGACAATCTATCTTCCCCTAGAGCTGTCTCCAGACTGATTACTACCAAAACCTGACAGACCTCCTCTCTCTATATAGAGACTTCAAGTTCACCTAGATCTATTGCTGAGCCTGGATACCATTCCTCCAGCTGCCATTCAACACTGAGTATATCTTCCCCACTCCCCTCCTCACTTCACAACTGCTCACAGTGAGACTGCAGTAGGTCCAAGATCTCTAGCATTCTAATCACCATATCACCTATCTCATCTAATACTCCTTCTCATTACTGCCTTGTCCTCCTTACCTAAAGCAGCCTCAATAGAAACTTTATAGGTCACTTTCCATCCTCCAGGCTCTGCTATAACAACTATACTACTATTTCCTTCACCTGCAATTCCTTCTCCTATCTAAGCAGCTCCTTCAATTCTTCCACCTCCTGCTGGATTCAATGAGCCCTCTAATCTCCTTTCTCACTGCTATTCAAAGATCCAGCCCATCTCTCTAATAGTCTCTCCAGCCTCTGTAAGGCCCACCTTATATATATAACTCCTCCTCTAGATACCCCTCCCCCTCTCAGTCTCACCTCAGTACTACTGAGCATCCAATTTCAAATACTGCTAACAATTCCCAATCTCCAACCCCTGTGCCCTCTAGCTAGTAATCCTAGTACTAATATCTACCACTCATTTATCCCATAAGGTGTGATCTCCTAGTAATAAGATATTTAGACACTAATGTCTAGGCCCCTCTCTACTTCTCTCAAACCTCCCACAGCCCAGCAAACTTCAGTAAGTATAGATCTGATGATTGTCTCACCCAAGTCACCCTATGTCTATCAGTAAGCTCAATCTCTCAATATTCTCCTAGTCTTCCATCTCTCCACTCCAACCTATCATCTCCCTCTCTCCATCTATTCTGTCCAGCAGTCTATTACATATTATATTAAAGTTGTTCCCCAGACAGTTAATCCCCTCAACTACTATAATACTTATATCTCTTAGTCCTCTTATCAACTCCACATGCTCTCTCCTTTCTACTAAGTAATAATATGACCCAATAGTTAAGGAACTCCAGCCCAGCCTCCTCTATTCTCTCAACACTACTCTGCTCTCCAATGTTCAATGTCTCCAATATCCCCCTTACCCTTTCTAATCAGAATTCCCATCTGATCCTACTATACAGCTACACCTCTCCATTCTCTTGTCCAATCCTGTATATCCAAGTCAGCCTCATAGCCTATATCCTACAACAAGAACATATCTGCATCCAGCCCCTTCAACTAGCTGAAGATATTTCAATATCTCATCACACCTCTCAAACCATTGATATTCAAAGAGAAGATTCTAGTTATACTATTTATATTGAATAATGTTTAGAGAGTAAGCACCCACCCTACAATTCCATGCTCACTATATTGCTAGCAACATCCAGGTTCTACTCTGCCTCAAGCTCATCTGTCTCTTCCTACTGAGCATTCAGTACTTCTAAGATCTCCTGATAGTCTACACTATCTACTGTCTCCATGTCAAACTAGTAATCCTTATATACTACTTGCCACTTATCCAACCCCTTCCTAGGTCCCCACAGATATAGTACTGCCTACTTATTCACAGTAGTTAGAAGTACTGTCTTCCTGGTGTCATATACCTCATATTCCTCTGCCCTCCTAATAGTTCATTACAAAGCTTCTGTACTACCTCCTTTTCTTACAGGATCTCACTTCAGTATTGCTCACTAATTACCCTAAAATCCATCTTGCTCAACTTATTGGCTACAATATTTATCAATGTCTTCCACAGCCACTTCTCCTCTCCTATAGCCTCATAAATACCTAGGGCCACCTCCTGACCCCCTGTCCCAGATCTCTCTCCATATTCATCCTTTCTAACTCATCTCAGTTCTCCTCCAGCACATTCGGCAGTTCATCAGTCCCCTCTCTCCTGTGGACACCACATACTGTACTTGGGCCTCCTCTACCATCAATATATCCTTGACTACTAAACTCTGCTTGGAGCTTCTCTCCTTCTCCAGGTTCTTTGTAGGAGCCCCCCTCTTTTTCCCTGCCCAAGCACTTGTCCTCAAACCACTACTAACCACAGTAGCATTGCCCTCTGCCCTCTACCCTCTCTTCTAGCTTCACTATTTTCCCTGCCCAAGCACTTGCCCTCAAACCACTACCAACCACAGTAGCATTGCCCTCTGCTCTCTCTTCCAGCTTCACCAACAGATCTTTCTGACTTTACCTCCCTTATACCCTCTTCTATATAGCCTTATCCAGTTATACTCTTCTGCCATTCACTATATCAACCACTATCTTGGCCTCAAACTCCCTTCAGACCAGCCTCCTCTTCTCTATAGCTCCAACCAGATCCTCTTATACCTCAAGCAAGTCCTCCTCCTCTTCTGGTATTCCCTTCATCCTCAAGACCTTATACTCCACTGGTTCCCACTTCAGCACCACTAGCCAATCCTGTTCTTTTCTAATATTCTTCTTGTCTGCCAGCCTAACCTAGATATCTACATTGTCAGTTCAGAACTCAGTCTCTTCCCAGACTCAGAAGCCAACATCTCTCATATTGCTATACTCCTTAATAACATCCATGATCAGCCTCCTGACCACCTCTTTCTTTACTATAGGTATATTCACCACCATCAGTTACACTACTTTGAGGGCCCAGCATACATACTAAGTCATAGGAATTGCCATCCCTCCCACTATTACTTCTTTCTTCAATATTTCCAACATTAGCTCCTCCTCCTCAAAGCTCACCTCCACTCCTTCCAGTCTCTTCAAGAACTTCACTGAGGCTGCTTCTTTCACCTTCTGAGCCAGAAGACCCAGAACTATTTTAGCCATGACTGCTAAGCACTAGAAGCACAAAGTGATAGTAAATTCAGATATTGACTTCTTGAGTAATAGTGCTACCATCCAATCTATTACAACATTAGTCAGGTCCCCAGGTCTCATACCTCTCCTCAGCCCAGCTCTATTATCAGCAGATTAGTAATCTCCCCTCCATTAGTAGTCCCACTCTCTCTAGCCTCTACTTCCCCAGCCCTATCATCACTGCTACTATAGACTCCTCTGCCAGACCCTATAGCCCCCTCCTTCTCCTTGCCCTTCTGTAGGCAGCCCTCCAGTCTAGTTACCAGATGCTCTGCCTTGACCTTGTTAGCAAAGCTCATTCTCCCAGACCCCTGTCTGCTAGTCCCCCTTCATCTACTTCTATGTCTACCAGCAAGAGTACCCAGCAGACTCCTCTCTAATCCATAACTCCTCTCAACATACTACCAGTTAAATCCACTAAGGCTGCTCTGTCCTGCACACTCCTCAGAACACTTATTAGTTGCTATGTTATTATTATCTTTTCTCCAAAAACAATATCAAAAGTATTGTCAAAAGTTTGTATAACCCAAATTGTACTAGAGGAAGGTATCCTCTGCTCTCCCACTCCCCTCTGAATACTATATATCTTAGGCTAGCTATTATTTAGTAGCTCAACTATGCTAAGTACAACAGGACTTATAATAGCTTATACCTTATTCTGCATACTATGCTCTTTATATTACTAGAGAGAAAGCAAACATATACTTATTCCCAAAGTATATATCTGAAATCTCAACATATATGCAAGGTTATACCAGAGCTGATTTATATAGTCTCTATTATTCCAAATAGAGTAACAGATATAGAAAAACTTCCAAAAGATACTAAGTAGTAAGCAGGACCTAGTTCTTCTCAATGAGATAAGTAGAGAACTTATATATAAGACAAGAGAAGACCTCTAATACTCCATTACTCAAGTCTGTAGATCTCAGTCATATTACTATATTAGCTCTCAGTTCTAGTTAAGTATAGCTAAGATATCTGATCTGGGTAGTCTTGGGCTTTTCAATAATTTCTAATAACTAGAGCCTAATCTCATATATTACTGAGAGCTACTGAGAGTAATACCTACTATCTAACTAATTAGTACTAATTGGAATACTTGACTGATATAGCATCTACACTAGCCCCAATAACTATCATTAGTCTAACACTCTACTGATTTACAATAATTATCTTTTCTCTTATCTATAATGGTCATTTCCTCTCTCATTCTGATTTCTCTCAAAAAACAGTTATCTATACTAGAACCATACTTACTAAAAAGCTTACTAAAGCTCAGAGAGCCCTACTATAGATATTGAAGCTCTATAAGTAATCTATATACTAGTACTTGATACTCAAGATCAGTCAACTCTCTATATAGCCTATAATATACTAAGATGAAATCTTATTGATGATAGCAAAAGAAAAAAAGTACTTCATCAAAATAAGTATATTCTAAATACTGCCAGAGGTACTAGAAATTATAAAAAAGTAGAGAAAGTACTAATTTGATACTGATAAAGGGACAACTCATTATTATCTTCCTTCTACTATACTGCAATAGATATAGTAAACTAATTTGAGATAGAGGAGGTATAAGTTATAAAAAAGAAACTCAGAAAATTATCTACCAAAATCTTATTATCATAGTAGAGAAGGAGTATTATATAGTAAAGTCTTCTATAATATTATTAACTAGATTATACTCAAGACTAAATATATAATTCTGATACTCTTATAATAACAATTAAAGAAACTTTAAGTAAAAAATATTAAACTCTATCAGATTATTTAGAAAATTAGTAAAGTTAACTAAAAGATAAAACTATTTAGTAATATCTAAGTTTACTTAATATTCCATATAGTTAGACTTCTATTACTATAATTCTGTAAGTATAAATTCTCTCTAAGGACAAGACTAGACTTGGTTCCAAGCTCAGAACTTAGTACTAAGTACAAATTCTCTATAACTATAAGTATAAGCATCAGAAATTTCCAATATAAGAGTTCTTTCTATAAGTATATATAAGTTACCTAATCAGTATTCTGTAAAATCATAGATATTTAATAGCAAAATATTTATTATTAATTACAACTTATGTGATAATTTGAATAGCTTAAATAACTTATATAATTAATTATAGCTTAAGTAGATATGGCTTATACAGGTGTAACTTAATAGATATAACTATATATATATATAGATATAATTTACATATATAGATATAGCTTATTTAGCTTATATAGCTTATATAGTATAATAATTATAAATATAAAATTAGAGAATATATATTATTTGAAACTATAATTATCTTACTATATTTATGTATATATATTTATTAAAAGAAATACTCTTATAGTTATATAAAAGTATAAGATCTCCTTATATATTAAAGTAGAGATAAAATAAGATATTATTATAGAATACTTAGGATAAGGACAGATGGAGAGAAGTAAGAAGTAATAGTTGTTTATTAATATTAGCTTATATACTTTTATACATATTGATGATGTTTATAAGATAATATAGTCAGACTCTACTACTATATATTGAGTTGCTATAACTAAGATATGTATTTCAATACTTCTGCTTAATGAGATATATTCCAGAATATATATATAAAAGAACTGATTGAGCAAACTAAATATAACTAATATGGTACTATTTAGATAATCTAAAAAGATTAAAATTCCATACTTGTAAATATAAAAATAAGTTAACAAGATAGTAAAAAATAGAAATCCAGAGCAATATTAATAAAAGATTACCTGTAATATAAATCCAGATCTATTCACAAATAAAAAAATGTAAGAAATATTGATAAGATATAGTGAGAGGCTTTTTAGCACTCTGAAATACTTCTTATTATTGCTAATTATCATTATTACTATTACTTGTCACTTGTTAGCATATAGTTTCCATTGGTATAAAGTTGTCTATAAGTCTCATTTCTTGTATATATAAGTCAAACTTTATCTTTGGAAGAGCTTTAGTCAATAAATCTGCTATCATATACTCTATTGAGATATATTTGAGATATATAGTACTATTTTCCACATATTCTCATATAAAATAATACTATATATTAATGTGCTATATTTTAGCATAATATATAGAGTTCTTTGCTATAGTAATTATAAATTAATTATCTTGTTAGAGTAGTATAGAATACTGTTCCTGAGAAAATCCCAATTCTTTTAGTAGTTCCCAAAGCCATATAGCTTTCTTTATTGTTTTGATAATGCTTGATACTCTGTTTATATAGATGATATTGCTACTAAGGATTACTTATATATTTGCTATAAAATAGCTCTGTTTTCACTGATTTTAAAGAGATATCTAATTGTAGACCATCTATTATCCAGATTGATGACCCAATTAGTATTACATATATTAGATAATCTTATAGTACTCTCACTTGATCTCTTGATACTTAAACATAGTATATAGAATACTATACCTTTGATATATCTAAAAATATACTTGATTGCTAACTAATATAAATTGTCATAGTAGATGAGTACTCTACCACTTTATTAACTATATATAATATATTGGGCCTCATTCTGAGTATAAGATATATGAGGGATTCCACAGCTTTTCAATAGGAAATATCATTGAATTTCTTGGATATATTATTGCTGAACTTCTTTAGTCATATATATATCTCTATAGGTGTTTTGATAGTATAATGAGCAAATAGTATAATATAGCCAGATGATGTGAATTCTCAGCATAGTATAGTTTCTCATGACTACCACACTTATAATTAGCCAGAATACTGAATCAGGGTTATTTATCTATATCCTGAGGACTCACCTATATCTAGTAGACATACACATATCCTGCAGATACACTTATATCCTGTGGACACACTCATATCCTATGGACATATCCAAATATTACCAGAGATAGTAAATCTATAATTACCCAGATAGCAACCAGATAGCAACCAACTTGATTAAAATACCCCAGAGACAAGAGTGAATAAACCTCAGTCTGAATTGAAGTACAAACCAAAGAAGCCTCTAAAGATTGAGCATTGATCCTCTTTTCCCACTCTGGTCCACTTTCTGATACAAAGCCTTGGTTCACTTGCCAGATAAGCCTGAAGATTTGCTGCCAAAGTTTGAGTGAAGAACTTCACCACCTTTTGAAGAGAAACCTGCTACTTAAGAAATAAGCTGCTGTATTTTGGTATGCTTGCCAGACTAAGCCTGAAGAATCTGAGTTTGCCACCAAGTTCAAGTGAAGGACTTTACCGCCATTTTCAAGTAAAACCCACATCTTACTCAAGCCAGTCTATTAGATGCAACTTTGCAGTGATTTGTTTGTGCAAACGAAGCCAGTCTTTGATGTAACTTTGCCAAGAGAAGAGGATCCAAGTTATTATTCAAGAAACCCACTATTCCCAGAGAGCCACTGATTCAGGAAGAATCTACGACATCTGTGACATCCGAGATATCTGAGTTATCCAAATTATCCATGTTATCTGAGTTATTTCCCAGAAGCCTGCCAATTCAGGAAGAATCCACATCATCCGAGTTATCCGAATATCTGCCATCCAAGTTATTTATCCATTTCCAGTGAGCCCGATTCAGAAGAATCTGTGCTATCCACTATTCCCAGAAAGCCACTGATTCAGGAGAATTCCGCCCCAAATTGAGTTATCCACCAGAAATCACATACTTTTAGAGATGGTCATGCTACACAGAGATCGCCTGTCCCCCAAGAAGGAAAACCGCTAAATTGCCAGACCATCATGCACAAGAAGATCGCCGTGATACACAGAGATCACCCATCACTAGGGCTGTTAAATGGTTTGAAACCAAAAGGTTCAAACTGGTTTGAACCGCTTCGGTTTGGTTCGATTCGGTCAGCGGTTTCAAAACGATTTGTATCTCTATTTCTTATTTGCATAAGAATAAATCATATAAATACTTCCTGTATGAGTTTATATATTCAGAATCGGCTACTTGACTTGAAACAGTATAGAACTCGGTCTCTTTCAGCAAAAAGTACAATCCGCAAGGTATCTGCCATTTGATCTGAACGTTTAAAATTTAATAACTTCATGAAACTACACCCAGTCTTAATGACCTTGATCTTGTTTGAAAGCTATGAATATTGGCTTTCAGGCACATTTTATTTCATCGAAATAAAATATGCCTGGAAGCCAGTATTCATAGCTTCGAAACAAGACCAAGATTATTAAGATTGGATATGGATTCATGGAGTTATTAAATTTTAAAAGCTCAGGGCGAAAGGCGGACGTTACTACTCATGACTGAGACAAGCCATGCAATGACGATGGCCCCGAAATGAAGACAGCTATTCAAGCCTGAAACCAATACATCCGAAACCAATATGCCCGAGACCTAAGTGCCTAAGACATTCCTGCGTTCATTGACCTGTGGTCTCTCATGAGCCGCTAATTTACATCTTTTACAAAAACACTTATATATCAAAATGAGTGCCTCCCGAAGCAGCGTTTATCACCACTTTACGAAATTGGCCAATGGCTCAAGGCAGCGCAACTATTGTCCTAAAGAGAAGATTTATCAAGCCAGTAGTGCTACATCTACCTTGTGGACTCACATCAAGAAATGTCATCCCGAAAAGATGACCAAGGAAGGGGAAACTGAATTGCCTCTTACCCAGCAAGAGCACGAGACTATTACAAGTAGTTACATTACATGGATAGTCAAAGATCTTCAACCATTCTCAACTTCTGATAATGAAGACTTCGAAGCCTTCATAAAGCACCTGAATCCAAGATATTATATTCCTTGCCATCAAACTTCTTGTAAACTAGTGATGGAGAAATTCGAATCTTACAAAGGGCATATTCACACCTTTCTGCTGTACAATTCATGTTACACCAACTTCAAGCAAAGGTTTTCGACACAACTTGGAGAAAAGGTACTATAAAAATGTCATTGAGCAAGAGTTCTGATGGGTATACTGGGTCTGGTGGACCTGGGACATTTGGCGGGCAGTATGTGGGGAGAGGTTATGGACTAGGGATGGGGAGTTTTGGAGGGTTGAAGGGTGGAGAAGGCTCTGGAGGAGGTCCAGTGTCTGGTGGAACTGGGGAAAGGTCTGGACCCTCCAGCTTTGCAGATAAGGTGAAGGTGAGTGGATGGCTAGCTGAAACTAGGACTAGTGCTGCTGAGGGGAAGGGCAAGGCTAGTGTTGGGAGGGGGAGCAGTTCTCCAGCAAGAGATGTGAGCATAGGGGCTGGAGGTGCTGTGGCTGGGGGTGGGACTGCTGATGGGAGTGTGATGGGGAATCAGAAAAAAAAAAGAGATGTAATGGCTGATAGCAAGATGGGACAGGGGATCCCAATGTAGAAGGGGGACCTGGCAGATAGTGTGATAGGGCTGGTGGTGGCACTATTACTCAAGAAGTCAATTTCAGAGTTTACAGCTATCTTGTACTTCTGAGGCTTGGCAGTAATAGTGAGGATGGTCCTGGGGATTATTTCGAAGCAGGTGGCTGAAGCTGCCTTGGTGAAGTTCCTGAAGAGTCTGGAAGGGATTGAGGTGGGCTTTGAGGAGGTGGGCACACTGGATGAGGCTCTGAAGACTGGAGTAGTAGTCAGAGAAGTGGTGGTCCCTATGGTACATTATCTGAGGTAGGACCCCAGGGTGGTATAGTTGCTGATGAAGGGGGTGCCTATGGTAACAGTGGTTGAGACAAGGAGGAGGGTTGAGGAGGTGATGGTAGAGTATGGTGATGTGGTTGATATTGGTTTCCAGGTATGGGAGGGGACCACAATCAGGACTCGGGATATTGATATCAGGATTCAATTAGTAGAGAAGGAGGCCACTGAGAAGATGAGTGACTGATCAGTAGTGATGCTTTGAGGGGCTTTCAGCTGTCAGGTGTTGAGGGTGAAAGGAAGTGAGGAGGAGGAGGAGGATCTGTTGGAGGCTCTGGAGGAGATGAGTGGAGTGGTCAAGTAGTGGGTAAAGGCATAGAAGTTATATGAGAAGTTGACACATCTGGAGATTGTTGATGGGAAATATATTCACACTGATAAGAGGTAGTGGGAGAGGGCTCAAGGGTGTAGGAGACAGAGGGAGCTGCTGATAAGCTTAGATGGTGGGGTAAAGTTGAAGGCTGAGAGTACTGAGAAGTCTGAGGAGGTGAAGGTGAGTGTCTGGGCTAGTAAGGGTGGAGGAGA
Source organism: Jimgerdemannia flammicorona (assembly GCA_003990745.1). Taxonomy (NCBI): domain Eukaryota; kingdom Fungi; phylum Mucoromycota; class Endogonomycetes; order Endogonales; family Endogonaceae; genus Jimgerdemannia; species Jimgerdemannia flammicorona. The sequence goes on along the minus strand of RBNI01002335.1, from coordinate 6,486 downwards.
TGTGGAGGAGGGCCTGGAGGGGAAGAAGAAGACACCACACAAGGACCTATTTGCAGATGGTATATTTGAAGTCTGGGAATAGGTCATGGATGATACCCCCCCTCTAGTCCAGCAGGGTCCAGCTGCAAGGGGTCAGGTGGCAGAGGATGAGTAGATGAGAAGTACTCAGTAGGTACACTTTGGGGTTCCTGATGTGACAAAAGGTGAACAGGTGGTAGCAGTTGGAAAGGATGAGCTGGTGGATGTCCCAGAGGAGAAGTGGGATAAGACAGCCAGTGTAGGGACTGACACCATGATGCTAGATACAGGAAGGCCAGAGATGCTGAGAGGGAAGGAGGTGGGGAACCTGCTGTGGATGAGCAAGATGATGGATAACTTTGCAGCTGAGGAGTTGGAGGAAGTGGACTTATATGTGATGCCTAAGGAGCATTGGGCACAGATTCTGTATAGAGATGGGGTAGTGGGGGTACTGAAGGCAGAGATACTTACAATTCTCCTAGAGAAGGAGAGATATGAGGTTAATAAGGAGAGGGTGGCTGAGCTGGCAGTCATTGCTGGTGAGAATGCAGCCTACTGTTGGGCAGAACATCATGGTTTGCAACTCTGGCAGAAGGAATGCCTGGGGTATCATAAGGACTTCAAGAAAAAAGAGGATGGGGCAATGGCTGAACTTCTGGTTAGATTGGAGGCACAGGTGGCAGAAGAGAGGGAACTGGCTATAGAACATAACTTAGACTTAGTACAGGAGGAGTTGAATGTAGATTTGTAGAGGATGAGATTATTAATCAATATTATTCCTTATGAACAGTATAACTAACATTTACTCTCTGAATGTGAATGGGTTATGGGGTTCTAGATAGCATAAGAACATTTTTACTTAGCTTAAGAGATTGGAGACTGATCTCCTTTTACTGCAGGATGTACAGTGTGAGGATGAGAAAGATCAGCTAGAGTGGACTAGAGAATGGGGAAGAGCTACTGCTTGGATTGGCAAAGTGGCAATTCTGGTGAAGAAGGGTAGAGGAGATTTGGACAGTACCTGCGAGCCTGGTGATTGAGAAGAGCTGTTGAGCTATAGGGTGGAGGTTGGGTACTGCTGATGCAGAAGGTTTGGAAGATGAGATTCTCCCCCCGGGGGTTCTTGGGGGATCTACTCTCTTTGGTGGATCTGAATGGAAGCTGACAGCTATAATATAAGGGCTTCTGGTGGAGAGTGGTAGATGGAGTGTATCAAATAGGCCTGCATTGGCAGGGCAATGAGAGAGAGGCAGTATGGGGCCTGACTATATAGCGATGGGACTGTCTGCTGCTAGGGAGAGCTCTACTCACTGAGTTTGACATTGGGGATAGAGTGGAGTAGGGATCCCAGCTGTGGCTAAGCCACTCTGGCCAGCTGTGGCTGGCTAGAGCCATGGCCGACCATGGCTGGCCACTGGCTGGCCAGGTGGCTGAGCTTAATTTTCAGGTTATAGTAGACCTGTGAAATAGGCATTTCATATAAATATCAATAAATTTGCAAATATATTTCCAAATCTATATATCTTTGTTGTGCTGAATTCTTATACTAAAGGCAAATCCAACAAGCTATAGTACATCCAATTCGGATGCATATTCATAGAGTTATTAATATTTTTGTAGTTGGGTCTATTGATAAATTTATTCGCTATATAAAAGGTTTGTAACTAGTTAGCTGAAAATTTAAAGCCAAGCCAGGGTGGCTCAGCCTTAAATTTATGGATTGACTAGCTGGCCAGACTAAATTTAAAGCTGAGCCACTTGGCCAGTTGGCTATAAATTTAAGGCTGAGCCACTTGGCCAGTTGGCTGTAGCCAGCTGGCCAGCCATCTGGGATCAATTTAGAAATTATGCAGGGATTTTAAATGTCAACTGCATAATAAAAATACATAATATTTCAATTATCTTTGTTGTGCTGGATTCGCCTGACAATTGTAAATATAAAATGCTAAAATATATCAAATTTGGCTGTGTTTTCATCAAGCTATTGAATTGTAAAGGGGCATATAATTTCTATTCTATCTGAGATACAGGAAGCCAAGCTATGAACACCAAAATATATAGGGAAGATGCCAGCTTATATTATACGTGACTTCCAGAGTTTACTAATCACTCTGATACTCTTTTTCCACCACCCATTTTCCTCTCGTCACTCATTGCTTATTTCAAAGTCTCATCACTCGCTCGCTGCTTATTTCAGCTCACTCCCAATGCCTCGCCCGTGACAACTTCCTTACTCTAGGTTTGGAATTTCTTTTTGCTAGAGTGGGGAGGGGAGCCTTGCCTTCACTCATTTCAGCTCACACCGATGCTATTTTCCAACAGCCATTTTAGTATATATATCAATTATCACCATTTTTTATATTTGCATCAAGGCCAGTCACAATTTCGGCTTTAAATCTAAGCCAGTCTCAGCCAACCAGCCACATAATTTCGGCCTTAAATAATTAATATTTGGCTTTAAAATTAAGCCAAACTACTCAAGTTCCTTGTGCCAAGTTCCCCTCGCCGATCTCCTCTGCCGAGCCCCCAAGAGGCAGAACCATTGATGGAGGCAGAGCCGTCGATGGAGGCAGAACCGTCGATGGAGGCAGAACTGTCAATAGAGGCAGAACCATCAATGGAGGCAGAATCGTCAATGATGGAGTCGATGGAGGTAGAACCATTGATGATGGAGGCAGAACCATTGATGATGGAGGCAGAACAGTCAATGGAGGCTATGGGGGCAGAACTGTCGATGGAGTTGATGGAGGCAGAACCATTAATGGAGGCAGAACCATCACTGGAGTCGATGGAGGCAGTACTGTCGATGAGGCAGAACTGCCGATGGAGGCAGAACCATTGACGGTGGAGTTGATAGAGGTAGAACTGTTGATGGAGCCAGAACCATCGATGATGGAGTCAATGGAGGCAGAACCGTCGATGGAGGCAGACCCGTCGACAGTGGAGTCGATAGAGGTAGAACCGTCGATGGAGGCATAACCGTCGACGATAGAGTCAATGGAGGCAGAACCATTGATGGAGGCAGACCCATTGACAATGGAGTCGATGGAGGCAGAACTGTCGATGGAGGCAGAGCTGTCGATGGAGGCAGAGCCGTCAATGGAGGCAGAACCATCGATGGAGGCAGAACCATCGATGGAGGCAGAACTGTCAATGGACAGAACCGTCGATGATGGAGGCAGAACCGTTGACGATGGAGTCGATGGAGGCAGAACCATCGATAATGATCGATGGAGTCAATGGAGGCAGAACTATCGACAATGGACGATAGAGTCAATGGAGGCAGAACCATTGATGATGGAGGCAGAACAGTCAATGGCAGCTATGGGGGCAGAACTGTTGATGGAGTCGATGGAGGTAGAACCATTGATGGAGGCAGAACCGTCGATGGAGGCAGGACTGTCAATGGAGCAGAACCATCGACGATGGAGTCGATGGAGGCAGTACTGTCAATAAGGCAGAACCACCAATAGAGGCAGAACCATCGACGGTGGAGTCGATAGAGGTAGAACCATCGATGGAGCCAGAACCATCAACGATGGAGTCAATGGAGGCAGAACTGTCAATGGAGGCAGACCTGTTGACGATGGAGTTGATGGAGGCAGAACCGTCAATGGAGGCAGAGCCATCGATAGAGGCAGAATCATCAATGGAGGCAGAACCATCGATGGAGGCAGAACTGTCAATGGACAGAACCATCGATGATGGAGGCAGAACCATCGACGATGGAGTTGATGGAGGCAGAACCGTCGATGGAGGCAGAACTGTTGACGATGGACAATGAAGTTGATGGAGGCAGAACCGTCGACGATGGACAATGGAGTCAATGGAGGCAGAACCATTGATGATGGAGGCAGAACAGTCAATGGCAGCTATGGGGGCAGAACTGTCGATGGAGTTGATGGAGGTAGAACCATCGATGGAGGCAGAACCATCGATGGAGGCAGAACCGTCAATGGAGCCAGAACCGTTGATGATGGAGTCAATGGAGGCAGTACTGTCGATGAGGCAGAACCACCAATGGAGGCAGAACCATTGATGGTGGAGTCGATAGAGGTAGAACCGTCGATGGAGCCAGAACTGTCGATGATGGAGTCAATGGAAGCAGAACTGTTGATGGAGACAGAACTATCAATGGAGGCAGAACCATCAATGGAGGCAGAACCGTCGATGGAGGCAGAACTGTCAATGATGGAAGATGGAGTCAATGGAGGCAGAACAGTCAATGGAGGCTATGGGGGCAGAATGGAGGCAGAACCATCGATGGAGGTAGAACCGTCGATAGAGGCAGAACCATCAATGGAGACAGAACTGTCAATGATGGACGATGAAGTTGATAGAGGCAGAACCGTCAATGATGGATGATGGAGTCAATGGAGGCAGAACCATTGACGATGGAGGCAGAACAGTCAATGGAGGCTATGGGGACAGATCTGTCGATAGAGTCGATGAGGTAGAACCATCGATTGAGGCAGAACCATCGATGGAGCCAGAACTGTCAATGGAGCCAGAACCATCGATAATAGAGTCGATGGAAGCAATACTGTTGATGAGGCTGAACCACTGATGGAGGCAGAACTGTCGACGGTAGAGTCGATAGAGATAGAACCATCGATGGAGCCAGAACTGTCGATGATGGAGTCAATAGAGGCAGAACCGTTGATGGAGGCAGAACTGTCGATGATGGATGATGGAGTCAATGGAGGCAGAACCATTGACGATGGAGGCTATGGGGGCAGAACAGTCGATGGAGGCTATGAGGGCAGAACAGTCGATAGAGGCTATGGGGGCAGAACTGTTGATGGAGTCGATGGAGGTAGAACCATCAACGCCATTCCTTTCACCTGTACCATTCGGGTGACACAAGACTAAGGCAACACTTTTACAACGTTTTTTGGTGCCGGACGACTAGCAACATGGACAGCGCCAATCGAACTGGTGAGCGTACTGGCCAGGGGGATGACGGTGCCTTTGGCTGGCAGCAGGTGGGGAGGAGAGGGGATGGTCTGGGGATGCCAGAGGCCTTGAGGATGAGCAGAGGCACCGGCGGCAGAGGGAGGGGCGGTCTGAGGCAGAGAGGAGGGGAGAGGTTGATCTTTGCTGACACGGTCCGGAGGGGGAAGATGGCTGCTGGACTGGATGGTTGGCTGGGCCTGGGGAAGGCTCCGATGACTACTGCTAGCGGGCAGGGCGGTGTGCCCAGGGGTGTCTCTGGTGGTAGGGTGGGATCCGGAGTAGGGGCTGGAGATGGGGCTGTGACTGCTGATGGGGCTGTGACTGGGGATCTGGCAAAAAATCCAGATGTGACGGTGGTTGGCGATGCGGGGCTGGGAGGGGGCACAAGGCCCAGGGACCTGGCAGATGGCATGACGGGCATGGTGTCGGCCCCGTTACTCAAGAAGTCGAGGTCGGAATTCGCTGTCACGATGTGCTTCCGGGGCTTGGCGGTGATGGCGAAGATGATTTTGGGGCTGGTGGTGCAAGAGGCTAAGGGAGCGGCCTCAGTAAAGTTCTTGAGAGGAAAGGAAGGGGTAGAGGTGGGGTTTGAGGAGAAAGACGCCCTGTTGGCAGCTATGGAGAAGGGGTTGATGGTTGGCGGGGTGGTGGTTCCTATGGCCCGGTGCATGCGCTGGGATCCCCGGGTGGTGCAGTTGATGGTGTTGGATCTCCCAACTGTGTCGAAGGAGAGGACCAGGGAGTTAGTTGTGGAGGCGATCAAGGAGTATGGCGAGATCGTGGATATTGGGATCAAGGTCTGGGAGGGCACTGCACTGAGGACTGGTGACATCGACGTCAGGGTGAGGCTGTTTGGGAAGGAGAATACAGGGAGATCGAGGGACTGGCCGGCGATGCTAAGGTGGGGGCAAGTGGAGTGTAAGGTCGTGAGGGTGAAGGGGACCCAGGAGGAGGAGGAGGATCTATTGGAGGCGCTGGAGGATCTGGAAGGGGCAGTTGCAAGGAGGAGATTGGCCTGGAAGGAGTTTGAGGCCAGGACGGTGGTAGGGGAAGTGGATGGGAAGAAGGTCCGAATGGAGAAAGGGGTTTGGGAGAAGATGCAGGGGAGGAAAATTCAGAAGGAGCTGCTGGCGAGGATGGGTGGAGGAAGGCCCAGTGGGAGCTCAGAAGTAGGTGCTATAGGGCTGCGGGAGAGCGCTTGGGCCGAGGGGGGAGAATTTGCCCAAGGTGGGGCCCAGATTGGAGGGAGGGTGGAGGAGGAAGGTGTGTTGGCTGTAGATGCGGAAATAGGTGGGGGTGTGCACCCTCAGTATAGTGTTCCGGGTGGGGCTGAGGGGGAGGAGGAGCTGATGGATGTGCCGGATGAGGAGTGGGATGAGTCAGTGAGGAGGAGCGCACTGATGGACCTGGGGGTGGATGGGGGCCGTATCGCTCAGGGTGCGGCAGAGGCAGTGGATGAGGAAAAGTGGATGTGGAAGACCCTAGAAGGGGTGGCGGCGGAAGAGCTGGGGG
>RBNI01002334.1:0-18810 GCA_003990745.1 Jimgerdemannia flammicorona | reverse complement strand
TTTTTTTTTAAAAAAAATATATATATATAATAATTATAATATAATATAATGGTGACCTCAGAATAATGACATCAGTACAGAAGACAGTCTTTCCTTATAAGCCACCAGATCAGAGCACAAGAAGATTATATGGCATAACTCATCCAGGCTATAAGATGAGCAATGATGACCAACTATAAGTTATTGTGACTACAAGACAGATATCTTGAGGAATATAAAAGAAGGATCAAGAAATTATAATAGCAGCAATCTGAACAAGGCTTACAGAAATAGTTCTAAAGACTTACCATAAATAAAAATGTCTGCTGTTTGCTAAACCTCAAGGTCCAGGAATCACCAAGACCCCTCAGTCTAGGAAAGGATGTTCCAAGACATCAGAAGAGTCATGAGAACCCACACAAGAAGGACTTCTAGCCTCAACCTGAGTACTGGTGACTTTTATCATCATATCCTCTACTATCATAAAATGGAAACAAGAATCACCATTACTACCAAATGCCTCTGGATGTGGCAGGAGTATGAAATAGAAAACCTCCTCTGCCAGGAATTCTCTCAGGCCAGTCTCCAAGAGATTCAAGATGCCACTCCTATAGATGTATAAGAAATAAAGATAGCTAAGAAGATTCATTAGGTCTTCAGGCATATACCATAATCAATCCCCAACTTGGAGTATACTAGGATCTCAGACTTCAAGAAACTATCAGCCTACTGTACCAATATACTAGAGGTGGTGACCATAGAAGCTCTTTTTTTTTTTTTTTTTTTTTTTTAATAGGCCACAGAAGTTCAGTCCACTATCACCCTCAATAGTGATAAGATAGGAAAGTTCTGAAATCCCATCCTTGAGGATAATCCTGATCAGCATTCTAAAGCCCCAGTATCTAGGTTAGACCTCCCCAAGATCCCACATTTGTCTCTTATTTTGTAGAAGAGAATGTCATAGATTGGAGAGCTCCTGCTACTGCCGAATAAGATGACATCATTCTGCTAATTGGCAATATGTATGAAGTATGTGAAATATACAATATACACAACAAGATGGACAAAATGTTCATGGACCTCATTTTCTTCAAGGACATCCTGATCTCTGGTAGTGATGAAGATGAAGCCCCCATAGTTCTAAACATTCTGCTCTAAGTTCTTAGTAATACTGAAATCTTCTGGCATCTTTTTTCTGTGTAACTGAATTCTACTAGCATTCTTTTTCTATAACACCCAAACCTTTAAGCACTCTTTTCCTGTACTACTGAAATCTACTGGCATCCTAAACTTGTATAACCATTTGTACAGATACTTGAATTTGTACTTACAACCATAGTTTTCTGTGTTCCAGTATTTTATTTAGTTATTGGAATTTATATTTAGCTTTATACTTAGCAACTATTGAATTGTATTTTGTATAAATACCCCTCTTATTTCCTTTGAAATAAACTCAGTTCCAGTTCACTTACACTCAATTTCATGCAAGCAATCTAAGAGATAACAAGACAGTTTAAAGATAAGAAGTTTGAGAACTATAAGACCTTGGGAAGGTACTCCAATAAGAACTTGCTTATAACAAACTTGTAGTTAGTCTAAGAGATATATCTTAGAGAGAATCTGATGTATTTGAAGGACTCAGTGACCACTATATAATAATAATAAAAGTTCATAATATATAAACATATTTATATAATCTGCCTATATTGATCTAACCTGTCCATATACAATAACTGTAACTGTCATCAGAATGGTTTTGAAAGTCACCAATAAACATAAGTTGATAAATGAAAAATGATGTATATATATATATGTGCTCAACGACATATTTTTCCAATATAAACCGATACCCAACCACAACAACACCAAGCTGGAATAAGTAAACCCATAACTAGATAGAATATCAAATCAACGTTGTCATCTCCAGGCGACGAGGTGGGCGACGGTGTGGGCGACGGGATGGGCGACAGAGTGGGTGACAGTGTCAACAATGTTGAAACGGTTTCAACAGTGTAGGTGAGCGTGGTGGCGGCCATAGTGGTAGAGGCGGATGTGTCAACAGAAGCATCGCCACCCCTCTGAGAAACCACCATTCCCAACGCGGTCGATATGGCGATAAGAGCCAGAAAGAGCGTGACACCACCGATGATTATCCAGCGGCGTGTCGCCCTCGACCAACGTTGCTCCACCCTTCCTTGTTCCTGAAGTAACTGCTGCTCCCTCTGACGAAGCTGCTCAACCTCTCCCCGCTGTTGTTCCATTTGAGGAAGCCCCTCAACAACTACCCGCTGTTGTTCTTCCATTTGAGGAAGCCCCTCGACCACTACTGGCTGTTCTCCCCTCTGAAAGACCTCCCTAACCACGACGGCCTCGGGGAGAAGAACCCGAATCTCTTCAACGTTCATACCGAGGCCAGCCAAATCCCCACGGAGGGCGTCTAACAGGGCTCCGCGGTTGCAATTTGTTCCCGGACCGCGAAGATATTCAAGTAGTTGGCCTTGCCGCCGAAGGTTGTGGTGCGCTTTCCACTGCTCTTCGGTCATAAAAGCGTTCCCGTGTTCAACCCGCACGTGCTCATGGGCATCAGCACCACAGGAAGCGAGGCAAATGGCACAGAAAGCATTGTGAGGAGGGGGACAATTCGGGCAATAGAGGGCGCAGCACCCGGTGAAGTCGACGAAGGCCATCTTGCAACAGGGGCGCTTGATGGTGAGGATGTTGTCGACGACATGCAACCGTCGGCGCTCAATGTCGTCCTGGGGGGAAAGTTGTTGAAGCTGTCGTACGTTCTCCGCCAGTTTTTGTTGCTGTATTCTCTCTGTGAACACCTCTAAAACGCTGTCTAGGTTGCCGAGGATGATGCCGGCCGCGAGCGGAGGTAGGTGAGCAGCGATATCCCGGAGTGGGGCAAAGGAAGGGGCATCACAATTGGGTATGGGACACGGGAGCCTTAGGCGGTGGGTTTGGATGTTCTCGATGTTGGCTCGTGATTCGAAATAGTTTCCGAGACACTCATCACAAACGAAATGTTGGTGAGGGCAGGTCAGTCCCTCGTCGGTTGGATTATCTTCAAGGCAGATGCAACAATGGGCGAGATTTCTCTGGCTTGGTTCGTCTGCGCCACCGCTGCCGTCTCTCGGTTGCAAGGGATGATCCATTGTAAGACGTCGCCGGCTTTGATCGTTTCGACTCGCTTCAGCTGGGTCAGCCATATTTACGGACATGGGATTCTATTATTTCGGTGGCATTCTGCGGAATTTGAGCAAATGATGGTTATGTTCCAAAGGACAGGGTTAGACTTGTCGCTCTTGATCAGCATCGCATGGTCTGCAAGCAACAACATTTCTTACCAGAATCTGTAAAGAAATAAAATTCCGTCGTGCTTTGGAGGGTGGCGAGTAGGCAGATGGTAAATAATATTGGAGATCTAAATCTTAGTCTTCTGCTTTTGTAGTGCGTAAATCTCGCTCACCCGTCTGTTAAAAGCGCGGCGTGGCGCGTAAGTGAACTTGCCATAAATGACAGCGTGTAAGAGCGTCGAACGTCAACGGAACTTCTGTCACACATAACAATGCAAACGTTTTAAGGGTCCCCCAAAAACAGACGAAAACAACGGATGTCCAAAAGATGGAAAACAGGACCTATGCACACATGTTGGGGGATGCCGAACGCACAAAATGAAATAGAAGCGCTTGATAAGGCGTTGTCATGGGACATTGCAGCCATAAGTGGCGCAATTGGAAATTCTTGTTGTATTACCAGTGACTGTTGTGGTTTGTATGATAGATCAGGTGGTTGGGTTTGACAGCCAAACAGGAAGGTCATATAGTTGTGATGAAGCAACATTGACAAGGCTGGAAATGTCAATGTTTTCGTGGAGTTTACCTTTGGGCCGAGGTTGGCCGATGCATTTGTTAGAATGTATAACTGAACGTAATTTAAATAATTTTACAGGATGCGATATGTTGACTAGCATGTCGCGGTCATCACGCGGCAAAGCTCTATAAAATTAAAGAATTCCCTGTCACACTTAGAAGTGATTGAATATTTTTAGATTTGCTTAGGAATTCTTTTTTCGCGGCTTAATTTTGCCGCGAAACCCACACAAATGAAGGCCATACAGAGGCTGCAAAAAAAATCAGTCGCGAAACCCACACAAACAAAGGGTACAAAAACATTCAGCCACAAAGTCCACAACACACAAAAAACTTTGTCGCGAATCCGGCACAAACAAACCCTAAAAAAAAAAATCATTGCCGCAGTCCGCGGGGGCGTAAACTCAGGGCCGAAAGACAAAATTCGTGGACAATCTAAAAATATACAATCACGGCTGAATGTATATACCGGAGTCTGGTGGTACAGACAGGTGATTTTAGTGGTTCTAATGTCCCTTCTACGCAGAATCTCGTCCATGGAAGGCTCCACAATCTCGCCTTCGCCGCAAGAGCGCGACTTTCAACTACAAGGAGTACCCGATCGTGATTGACATTGATATGGCTTGATCTGCGGGTGGTCACGCTTTCAAGATGGTGTCAGCGGTGAATCACTATCACGGTTCTGTGTTAAGTGCCTTAGCGCTGATGACGATATCATATAGAATTCTTTAAGGACTATTTTTAGATTTAATATATATTATATTATAAAGGTTTCTTATGTATATAGAACTAATATATATAATATATATAAATTATTTTTTTTAAATAAAATATCTTATATAGATCTGAGAAAATTCAGCAATTATTCAGAACTCAGTCTTTAAAACTAGCTTTTAGACTGAGTTATTTGTAATGATATATTATTGAAATATAAATAATTTTATAATATATATTGAATTTATATAATAATAAATAAAATATCTATAGTATCAATATTTTAAAATCTATAATAAATTTATCAATTCTATTTATAATAATATTAAAGACAAGTATTTTGTTTCAAGAAATAAAATAATATATATGTTTATTACTTTCATATAATTTATTTATATATATATTAGAAATAGTTTTTAGTTGAGATCTCTAATAATTTTCTTATCTGATAATATTCTAAATAGTAGATAATAATATATATATAATATATAGCTCTGGTTATCTAATTTAGTAAAGAACATATAGTTAATTTGAGTATATTGTTTTAGTAATTATATATATTATTATTTAGTGAATTTTTTAATTTTCTGATTTAATATTTTAAATAAAAAATATTTATATAATAGATCTGATAGTTTTAAAAGTAATAGTAGTTATTATTAGTAAGCAGATTTTTGATATATTTAACAATTATTGAAATACTTTTTGATCTTTTAAAAGTTAAATAAATAGTAGATAATAATTCTCTATAATAGTTTATAATAGTATGTCTCTCAAATTAACTAAAGCAATTGACTATTAACTTAATAATATTTTGTAGAGTATATTATTTAATATTGAAAATTTATGGAAAAATAGAGTATATAAGCTAAAATAATAAATTAATAGTAAATTATATAAATATATACAATAAATCTATATACTAATAGAATTAATATATTACAGAGAGTCAAAAATAACTTTCAGCTTTAAGTTCTGAGTTCTTGAGAAAGTACTAAGTTCCAATTACCTTTTAGAGCAGAGTCTAGATATTACTTTTGAGTTCTTATACTAGTAGAAGTACTATACTTATATTTTAAGTTAATTAGACTTAGAATTACCAATAAGTCAGATCTGAGAGTTCTTGTGATAAGAATATTATTTTATTCTTATATTTGGAGAAAGTAGAGCTAAGGTTACAATATACTCAATATAGAGAGTATTTATATAAGTTTAAAGGCTATGACTAGTGCTCTGAACAGGTCAATTTGAATCAAAACCAGATTTGATTTGTTATATAATAGTTTAATCTAAATCTCAAATCTAAAGCAATCTGAATTAACTCAGATTAATCTGAATTACCCCATCCAAATGAACTCATCTAAATTACCCCATTCAAATTATCTCATCTGAATTACTCTATCTGAATTACTTCATCTGAATCACTCTATCCAAATTACTCAATCTGAATTATTTAACTAAATTACTCAATCCAAATCACTCATCTGAATTACTCAATCTGAATCCATTAATTCAAATTCTCTAATTTGAATCCTTTAATCCAAATTCTTCAATTTATAGCCAGTATATCTCTCTGACTAAGAGAGTGATAGTACTGAATGTATATTGACTATCTGAGCTATAGTATTTGAGATATCATCTGAATTTTCTGATATAAGTAGTGAAGAGACTTCTGAAGATAGCCAGGACTTAGATCTGGACTGAGCAATATAGTCAGATTAGATAGAAGATATTGATATTACTAGTGAGCTAGAGGGGTCTTGGGCTTGTGGACTTTACTAAATACTTATACTATTTAAGGATATAGTAGCTGAAGCAAGCTAGTGAGCTAAGGAGCCATAGTTGGGTTCTTCTTATATAGAGAGTATAGGAGATACAGTTTTCTCCCAGAGGTACTTTGAGTAACTTGCTCTCTCTGGTAGCTCTGAAGGAGAGTCAGAGGATATATTATAGAGACTTTTAATAAGAGGTGGTTGATAGAATCTACTATATTGGTATCTGCTAGCAGATTGATGAGAGAGAGGAGAACTGGAGACCTCAGATATAGAGGTAGAACTACTTTCTGTTGGGGGGTATGCTAGTAGATAATTTCTATCTTAAGGATAGTATAAAGTATCTTCAAGAGCAAGAGAGAGATCTGTGGCTAGAGACGTGACAGGTGATGAGAATTAGAAAAGAGTGAAACTGAGCTAGTATCTGATCATAGAGCAAGCTAGTGATACAGTAGCTGCTATCCAAGTTCTGAATAGTATAGTGGAGGCTTCTATGATATAATATAATATTAAACTTTCAGTCAGAGTATCTAATAGAAGGGAGTGCCTTGGAGTGTGAAGAGTACTATAATATAAAACAAGAGAGTGAAGTGATATAGATAGTGCTCCGAATGGATAGAGTTGATCCGGATGAGATTCAATTCAGATTTGTCATGTAATGAATTTGAATCAACTTAGATTGGTCTCATGATCTGATCCGGATTGATCCAGATTGATCCATCTGGATTGATCCGGATTGATTCATCTGGATTGGTCCATCCGGATTGGTCCATCTGGATTGGTCCATCTGGATTGATCTATCCAGATTGAAATCTTTGGTAACTTCACCCTTTCTTTTATTCATTTTGCTCTTGTTTTTTTTTTTCTGCCACACTTTGGTGACATCACTCTTTCCTTTTGCTCCCTCTCTTCTTTTGTTCTTTTCTTTGTTCTTTTTCTTTGTTCTTTTTCTTTGTTCTTTCCTGCCACATTACAAGCAAACAAAACAGCAGCCCTTAATTCATATGTTGGTCCAGTCTACTCATTTTTCACCCTGCAATGATCATCAAAAGAGGGAGTATTCAAGGTGGAAACACACTCTCTGCTAACAATGTTAGATTCTTTCTCATATGGACAGTACATAAGCTACTCATTGAGAGCCAAAGGGGCAATGGCAGTGGCAGTGGCAATAGCAATAGCGATGGTGATGGCAGGGATGAGGGAGAATTCTGGCAATAACTCACAGTGGCCCTTCAGACCTCGAAATTCACAGACCTCACAGCTATATATGTAGCAGCTTTTTTGGAGCAGCCAATAGTAGATATAGGTTGCTCACTCAGCTGCCACTTGTTTACTTGTGTTTATTTAAACTTCCCCAGCATGACCCAATTCATCTCATGCTTTTCTTAGGGTCCACAGCTCTACGGTGAGATCTGCTGACTTTATTTGCAATATCTGGTCAAGATGAAAAAAGGCTGGCGGATGTTGCAGGGTATGCCTTTGGTGGCTGAGCTGTTGAGTCAATGTATCACATGGTGGAGGTCTCAAAAGGAACAGAAGCAAGCCTTCATGAGTAATCTTGTGCAACTTGTGCAACTCATCAGCATGCAACTCATGCAACTCATCAGCATACAGCTCACTCACTCACTCACTCACTCACTCATACTCTTTTTCTGAAATACCCATCTCCATATTTTATTTAATTTCATTTTTACATAGTCTCCCCCTAAAAAAACACCCACACCTACATGCAACCCGCCCGCATGCAACCCACCTACATGCAACCTGCCTGCATGCAACCTGCCTGCACACAACCTGCCTGCATGCAACCAACCTGCCTGCATGCAACCTGCCTGCATGCAACCTGCTCACATGCAACCTGTCTGTATACTTATCTCAGTCTCTCAGATCAGGGCTCAGTTCTATTGGAAAGGAGAGTTCAAAGTTACCCAAGTTCAACCACGTCTGGCATCTGATCAAATAGAGAAATTTGAGGGCAAGATATTCAGCATGAGTAGTACCAGTATTGTTATTAAGGCTTGGGGGTCTACATTCGAATCAGAGCCAATCATACTTGACCAAGGGGTCCATTGGCCAGCAGGAGTAACCAACAATGAAGAGAACCATATCTTTATTAATGAATGCAGAGAGGTGGTTGTGATGGTGGTAAGGAATCTCTATGGCGACGAGCTTCGCCACCACATCAATGAGATTTGCAAGGATTACGTCAAATACCAGGTGGCAGGAAAGAGGGGGCGAAAAAAGCAAGGAGAGGGGGTTTGGATGGGAATTGGGTATACTGTAATACTGGCAAAGGGTGGGTTCTGGAGTTCCGAAATCCCCTGCACTTGTCTTCCTTTTTTTTTAACCCCTCCTCAGATAAATCACACTCTTCGCTGACATACTCTTTTTTGATACAATTCTAGGAATGCACAAGATTCTATACCCCTACTGGAACTTTAGAAGTACCATCGAAGAGCAAACTACACATAAGCATGACATGGCCTGTGTGGCGATGGTGGCTATAATCTGGGGTTCTTTGAGCAGATTGGTAGAGCATATGGCAGGCCAGCTTGGTGGTGATCTTGGCGCGGCTGTACATATATTCTTGGTGCAATTTAGTGTGCCGTATAAGGTGAGGAGCTCTGCTTTTTCAGGGTACTGCAGCTTGGAGGGTTTCTGCCCCCCCATACATAAAAAGGACTGACCAGTTGCTATTTATTTTGGCAGGTTTCCAAGCTGGGGCTCCCAGGGCTGGACTAAGGGCAGGTATCCACCAGCACAGCCTAGCAGTATGAGGTCCTGGACCAAGGGTTCACCCAACTGTATGCTTGCATTACATCAGGATACGTTGGGTGCAACCTTTCTCTGCCTACAAACACAGACAACAATGTCACCCCAGTAATGTTTTACATCCTGGAAAGGAAGGGCCCAACCTGGGAGGATAGCAGCAGAGTCTAGTATAACCTCATCTACAGTTTCGGAGTCCTGTTTGTGGCCAACACAGCTGTCCTATTCCAACCACATGACCACCATGGCACCGTCGCCTTTGAGGAGAGCTCGGACACAACAGTTATCGCACTCACAATAGATGATAGGCTCATCAAGGCCTGGGACCAGTGGGTGGAGCAGTTTTTGTGAGGGTTAGACAATCCTTCACGAGGGTCAGACAATCTTTTGTGAGGGTTAGACAGCCATTTTGCATGGATTGGGCAGTCTTATATAGGGAAGTTGGGCCAGGCGCCTCTTATATAGCACTAGCTTAGCTATTATGTAGGGCCCTACCGGCCCCTCAGCCCTGCTCTGTAGTGCTGCCAGTGTGGCACTGCAGCACAGGGCCAGAGTGCCCGTGGGATCTGAACCAGTGACTTTAACCACCAGAAACGCCCTCCGACTGCCAGAAGTACCCTCCGACCGCCAGAAGCACCCTCCACCCCAGACTCCTTGGCAGCTTGGGGCTGCCCCTATGCTGCTGGCAGAGGGCTGCAAATTTTGTGCACTCCCTCCATCTGCCCTACCCATCTCAGACACTTATGGCTTGGGGCTGCCCCTTGCTGCTGGTGGAGGGCCGCAAATTTTGCATACTCTCTCTACTGACCCCATGCCCACCAACCCGCCAACCGATCCTGCTCACTGACCCGGGTGCTGACAGCTTGGGGCTGCCCCTCGCTGCTGGCAGAGGGTTATAAATTTTGTGCACTCCCCCTGCCTACCCCCCTGACCCAGACACTTGCAGCTTGGGGCCGCCCCTTGCTGCCAGCAGAGGGCCACAAATTTTGCACACTTCCTCTACCGACCCACTGATCCACCCACTGACCCACCCACTGACCCAAGTACTGGCAGCTTGGGGCTGCCCCTTGCTGCTGGCTGAGGGCCACAAATATTGCACACTCTCTCCACTACTGCTGCCAACTCTGCCCCACTTGGGCTGCAAACTCCAGGCCAAGTCCTCAGGTTTTTTTTTCCTTTTTTATTATTTTGAAAGGTATTAATTTGAAAGGTATTAAATATTCCACAAGACCAACCCACTTATCCATAGACCCACCAAATTTTAGCAGCTCGAGCCCCACCAAGACTTCAGACACATACATGTCCAGATTGTCTCAGCATTCAGCGCACACCTCTTTGGGGCAACAAGGTCCACCCCACCTAAGAACACCTGCTTGATGGGAGTGCTGGAGGCAGAAATCACCAGGTAGTCCCGAGCCATACCACACAGGCTGGGGAAGTCCATTTGATGTAGCTGCATGCCCTGGTGGGTAGAGTGGTGGTTAGATTGGTGGGTTAAATTGGCCCAATGCCTGCCTGACAATGCCCACCTGACAACCCACCTTCCACCAGTTGAGCACCTCTGTGCCCTCCAGCAGGACCACGTGGTTGCTAGTGAGGTAAATGGTAAGTTCATCTATTGATGGCAGCTCTTCCACTGATGGCTCCCTCTTCTTCTTTCTGCTGAAGTAAATGTGGGACAGGAGGGATCTCTCGGTATATTCATCTGGACTTCAGCCAGAACCTTGTGGCAGTGCATAGTTTTTCCAGTACACTTCGATTATGGCCTGCTTGGTTCTCTCAATGAAGTGCTGCTCCCAGCCCTGATTTTTATGGTATTGTAGCTTTAAGCATGGGTCCAGCACTGTTCAAAGAAAAAGAGAGTGAGTTTTTGCAAGGTTTCCTCTGTTTTGGAAGAGGCAATGACCATATACCAATATTGATATACCTGTACTGATTGAGTATACGGTGGTATCTGTTTGGGAGTAGTACTTTCTGAGCTTGCTTAGAGCAACCTCCATGGCATCTCTCTGATCCAGGCTTAACTACAAATCACCGCAATCCTCCAGCCTGTCCTCAAGCTTGTCCTCTAGCTGGTCAATCAGAAGGTTGTATACTGGTATTACAGAGCTTATTGTCAGGATCATTTGTTTGACTATATCCTTCATACAATCATCGAAATACTGGCAGTTATATGTGGTGAGGTATTGTATTATGCAGAGGTAGACAAAACAAGTGTGGAGCCAGAGCAACTACCACTTACTTCCAAAACTCTGACAATATTCCTAAGTACATCCCACTCACTTTCACCTAGAGCCTTGGCCCATATTTCCTTGTTGGCAGCCATCATTGAATCTATTGGCTTTTTTTTTTTTTTTTTCTTTAAATAAATCTTCTATTATCTGAAACAGTTACTTTAGCTGACCAAAGAAAAAAAGGATGCATACCACAGCAAACTCCAGCGCATGCTGGATCATTGCAAATGTTGAGTTCAAATGTGTACAGATGTCCAATATAAGCTCTTTTGGGGCTAAACTGATTGCCCTACACTGTGCAGCGAATTTGTTTCATCATTGTGGAGACGATCGGACTGACACAACCAGTTTGCACAGCTTGGAAATTATACTCAGGGCCCCTCCTCTCTTGGATGTTTTGTCTACATGTGTAAGATAGTCCTGAATAGTGAGGTTTAGTATGTGGGTCTGGCATCACACATGGTAGCTTTCTGCACCAAAGGCCACATTTTCCTGTTTGAGGCTGACTGCTAAAACTTGGAAAAATGTTGAGTTGTTTGTGGCATTGTCCATCATAATGACCAAAATCTGTACTTGAAATATTCGGTTGGCAAATTATGCAAAAATAAATAACCAACAAAATCTGTTTTGTTTAAGGACCTCCCTCAAAATGCTGACCTGACAGCAAGTCCCCCTTTTTTTACCTTGGTTGTGATCTCAAGCTCCCGGATACAACTAATAAAAGTATCTGCAATATTGTCTTCAGAATGAGGGCCAACAAGTTTGACAAAGTCAAGGGTGAGAGATTTAAGCTATCAATTGAGGTCAATCCAATGACCAGTAATGCCCAGAAATGAAATTACATTGGGGGATGTCCATGTGTCAATCGTAAATAAAATTTTGCCTGCCGAATTCTGCTTATTGAATGTAAGGTTAAATTGGTGAGCTCTTTTATATAATTCAGCTTGCAAAGGTCATGATGCTGCCCTTATTTTACCTGAAGTGTTTGGCGGAGATTGTCGTGCTCCTTCCTATAGGCCTCCAGGACATCTTTGCAAATAGTATCAGTACTTGGCAAATATAAATCATGCTTGAGGAGGCCAAAGATACTATGCAATTGATCACTCTCGATGGTTGTGAATGGCTGGTCTGTACACACAATCCAGCGAATGAGCTGATTTCAAAATTCTGCTGAAGAGTATGGCTAAATATTTTTAATTAAACAGCATTGTTGGTACAGAAATGGTTGGGCAATCGGATAAATGTACCCACCACAGCTTGGATGTCGATTTTATTTATCTCTGTGTTCTTTTTGATTTTGTCAGAGTACTTGTCTTTTATGCATCAATTCATGTTCAAGGTTGTACCACCAAGCATTTTGAACTTCTGGCTGGTACAGTTTATGGGGGTGGATGAAACAATATTATGTATGTATCAAATGAGTCAATAGGTGCATCTTAATTTTTTACCTACAATAATTACAAACAACATCATCTCCTATCTTAGCACAATGTTGCCAGATTTCAGAGCGAGGATTGTGTGGAAGGTGTGGAGCTATCAGGGATGTTTAACTTGAAGTATCATCAGTACTGTGAACTGTTAAAGACTGATCTGTCAACATGTATATTTGCATATTTGCATGTGCATATGTGTGTATTGTGTGTATTGTATTGTAGATGCATCTGGCATATGAGTCATGTAGAGGATTTGGATTGGAGAATTCAGTTGAAGGATTCAGATTCGGATTCGAATTGAAGAATTTGAATTGGAGGATTCGAATTGGAGGATTCGAATTGGAGGATTTGAATTGAGTAATTCGGATTGAGTGATTTGGATTGAGTGATTCAGATTAAGTGATTTGGATTAAGTGATTCAGATTGGGGTGGTTTGGATGGGTGATTCAGATGGGGCAATTCGGATGGGCAATTTGGATTAATCTGAGTTGATTCGGATGACTTCGGATTTAAGATTCAGATCAAACCATCATGTGATGAATCAAACCCGGATTTGATTCAAATTGACTCATTCGGAGCACTAGATATAGATCTCTAACTATTGGTTAGGGGAGTATAAAGTCTTAAGAAACTTCCAAAAGATAGTTGAGAACTAGCTGGAGGTATACTTTCCTAAGTAGATAGTGAAGAAGAGGTGGGTGGCCCTCTGGACAAGACTGGTAGAGTGGGTGGAGAATGAGTGATTGATAGTCATATGGGCTCTAGCAGTTTGAGTTAGGCTTATTGGATATTAGCTGTATGTTTTTAAGAATGACCAGAGATTAGTACTTAAGATAAAGATAATAAGATAAAAGTAGTTGATATTGAAGCTTTTGAATGAGTGGTTGCAGGGGTAGAGACTCCAAGGAGGTCTTCATCAGAGGCTTATAGAGAAGATTTATAAGCAAAGTGGGGAGAGAACTAGGGAGTTTGGGAGAATAATATTCATTCAAAAAAATAGAGAGAAGGAGAGTATTTCTTATAGAATTAAGTGAGGGATAAATTGTGTATTAATTTATTATAGACAAGTTGGTAATAAATGTGAGAGTCTAAATAACTATATAAAAAAAAAAAAAAAAAAAAAAAAAAAAAAAAAAAAAAAAGAGAACTGTCTGATTAATTTCTAATTATTAGTATTACTTATTTTTATTATTCTCTAATAAAGTCAGCCTAAGGTCAGCTTTATATAAGCTCTTCAATGATATAGAGTACTTGACAATATAAATATCAGATCTTATTTACTGCCTCAAAAGATAATAGAGTGAGCTTTTGTCTCATCTTATCAAGCTCATTTGTAAGATACTGTCCTTGAATCACTAGGTAGTCTGGGTAGTGGCTGAAATACCGGTCAACTTTGACCGCGTGAGCTTTGTTTCACAAATTTGAGAAAAAGCAGGATCGAAGGCGCAGCAGGAAATTATGATCGAAGGCACGAAGGCGCAGCAGGAATATTATATTTATATATTATGTCATCACTCGAAATGTATAACTCAGCTCGGCTCCGATTTGATCTCATACCCATCTGTCCTTCTCGGACATGTCCTCATTTCACCGTCGAACTAGCAGACTGGCTCTATGTAGGGATCGGAATATGCCATGACAGCAACCAATACAGCAGGCAGTATTTGGCGACCAAGAAGCGCGTGCTGTGCAACGAGTTCAAGTGTAGCTCCATGCAAGGCTATCATATTATTTTGTAATGATGATGAAAATGGCTGCAAGTTCACGACAACTAATTACAATGTCTTGCCAACTTGAACTCATTCCAAATACACATGCATAACAAAATTGAACTAATCCCCTGTCTCCGGATGCAGAACGCAAAGTCCTCTCTCGCGAACTACTCATTTTCCGGAACCCAATGGTCAGCAAAAACCTCCATGAAAAAGGCATTCGAGAGTGCTGCAGGCACTTGTGGAGGAGAAAAAGGCGGCATGTGCTAGGGAAGGTGGTGCGAGAACGTGATTCTGGTGGAGGGGTATCCGATGTGCAGGCAGTCAATGGGGGCGGTTGGTGGGGTACATGCAGGCAGTCAAAAGGGGATATGCGGTACATGCAGACATGATGGTGCCTCTAGACAGAGTTGTAAGCTTCTGGGGTGTGGGTGGTACATCAAAGTGGAGCGTTCGGCCATTGGAGAGCAGGTGGAGACAGAGGGTTTTTCAGGTGGCGAAGGGTTTGGGGTTTGGGGTTTGTCGAGGTATGTGGGTGGCATGCATAGGTAGGGAAGCAGTTTTTATACTGAATATGTAGTAATGGACAGAATTACCATGAAATAACTTCAGATTGGACAACACAATGATATTTATGAGAATTTGGTTGCGATGAATCAAAAATAATACAGTGAACAACCCAGTAATGACAAAATAATACAGCAAACAACCCAGTAACGACAAAAATAATACGGCGAACAACCCAGTATGCAATAGTCAAACATTTGGGCTTAGTGATCTCAACTTGTCGATATAACAAAAAGAGCCCCCTTTCTCTCGCACCCTAAACACAGAATCCAGTCCCCTCCTTGCCTTAAACTTCGCATACCACCTACAGCACGATCAGCTCTACGACCCGAACACACAAGGCCCTAGTAACCCCAAGGTCAACCCCTCCCGTCATTAACCATGCTAGCGCTCACACAATCACTTTTGCAACCCCAGCATACAGATATATATGTAGAATATAGAAGAAAAACTCAGACCATCCGTAATTGAGCAAGGGACCCTCTGTGACAAACTTGTAAAAGTAATTTGCGGACTCCATGGGGATGACGTAGAATGCAGTGAGGAGGAGATGGTTGGCGACAAGGTAGAGGTCTGAGTAGGCGAGTTCTGGAGTGTACTTGACGGCGTTGAAGAAAGTCTGGGGAGAGGTGAGGTAGGCATTGTTGAAAGGTGTGCTGGCGGGAGGAGGGAGGGGAGGCGAATAAGGAGGAAGAGGAAGAGGAGGAGGAGGAGGGAGATGAGCTGATGGCATTGGCGTAAGTAGTTAATGCGTGGAAGATGAATAGAGCAGTCAACCAGGGTGATTCATTACTGGAATATCAAGGTCAAAACATACCATCTCCGGCCCTATTGACATGCTTGTCCTTGATCATGATGTACCTGAATGCGACGTCATACAGCGTGAGCCCAAAAGAGTTTATGGGGGGATATATGGAGTAGAAGAAGCCCGATAGGCCTATGATATGGTCACACATACAAATCAGCCATCAGATAAAAAAAAAAAAAAAAAAAAAAAAAAAAAAAAAACCCCCCACCCCCCCCCCCCCCCCCCCCAAAAAAAAAAAAAAAAAAAAAAAAAAAAAAACCACCAGGAAAAAACAGCAAATGTCTCCCAACCCGTACCCCTCCAGCATTAGCACGACATTGCTCACACAGAACGCGACCGTGAAAACTGGCGGATGTGAGCAGCGCGCGCCTTGGCCTCAGCGATCTTTGGGATGCCGTTTGTTGTGCACAGTCAGCGAGGGTATAGGGAGGTAGTTGGCCAGGAGGGAGGCGAGGGCGCAAAAAAGAAGTTGATGCCCAGGATGAAGAGGACTTACATGACGAAGTGAACTGGAGTGGGAGTGGGGAAGAAGAAAGAATAATGGTTAAGGAGTATGCCTTCAGCAAGATGGCTTTTAATAAACCATGTGCTTGATGTGCACGCAGCCCGAAATATCGCTATTACAAATCTCTCTTAATAGCCGAGCAGTGCGAGTTTGTTTGTACTCGATATCGATAAAGTGGCCGATAGAGATACTCACGGGCCGCCAACGATACCAACAAGGACGTGTATAAGTCAATTGGAAGGTGCCTTATCCGCGTATTTCCTCTCACGGTACAGAGTAACAATCAGTATTTTTCGTTGAACGGAGACTGTATATATATGTATTTATATATCACTCGCGACCAAGATAATATTTCCCTTCCTGTCCGCCTTGAGCATCCTAAAAGCTCTGCGAACAATTGAGTACGGAAGGGAACGCCGTTAAATGAGAAAGAACGCGTCGCTCAGAGTTTCAGAAGTTTCGACGCACAAGTTTTTTTACATTCCTTCTCTCGTTCCTCTACCAACAAAGAACAACCCTCGTACCTCCGTATCCCCACCCTAGCGATCGAGCTGCTCAATGGTGCACTTGAGCCGGAGCAGATCACCCTTAACCTGGTTCAAGAAGAACGCGGATGCTCGCTCCTTGAGTCGACCTTCGGGAAGAGGTTGTCCTTTGGTCTGTAGGAGATGAAACATGTGAAAGTGTGACACGGAGGTAATGATCAGTATCGTATCGGCCCATACAGAGCAGCGTTGTGCTTTGGGGTTGGGACGTGCATGTGATGTGTGATGTCTTGCTTTGTTTCCCGTAGTTTTCTTGCATATCAAATGCCAAGTTTGCATTGCCGCAATGTTGTCTCGAAAATGATGGCCGGATGTTGCCAAATTGGGCCCACGAATGACCACACGTGCTTCAAAACCATCTGCAGATCGGCTGTTCCCCTCTTTCGTAATTGTCCAGGATCCTGAATTTCGATATTGACCGACACCGAATTCCTAGTGTTGAACGGAAACGCACCAGCCCCCATTTTCACATGTTTGCCTTCACTCTCGTTCCATGCATTCACGGTTTCAGAGGGACATTCCTTTTCGCATCCAAATCATTCGAGCAGACCAGATCTGATTTGAATATATGCCATCCACGACGCAAACGTCTAATGACATGAGAATTTGGCATGCTAGTCTCTGTTTGCCGGATCCAACGGGACTCTCCAGATCATCGAATGCTTTCATGCAGATTTCTATATGCAGAAACCCCATGATTGGATGAATGGCCGTACTTGAATGTTGGTGGGATCTACAAACAAACGCAAGGTAAAGGCAAATTCTTTCTTACAATCGGAATTGGATAGCTATGTTGTCGGGATGCAGGCACAAGTGGCGACATGCAAATGGTACGGACAACAGTTTTTTGCGGACCCTTTTAGTTCGAGAATCTTATTTGAAGTCGACCAGCCAAGCGGACATCTAACGCTGACGTTCTCCGTTTTTCAAAAATGACCATGAACGTCAAAGGTATGCCTCTACTCATGAAATTGCCACGCGTTTCAATCAATATTCGTCAACCTCTCGTTCCTCTTTGTCCCCTCTCCCCAGTCCTCATTCTCGGCGCCGGCTATGGGGCCCGTCTCCAAATAGAGATCCAAGCCAGCCCGACCAAGGCCATCTCTCGCCTCGCTGGCGTCCCAAATGCGCTACTCCCACTGGGCGATGGTAACGTCCTCATAACACACTGGCTAGCCCCACTAGCCGCCGGAGGTGTAGACATCTCTCGTGACGTTTTCGTTGTCACCAACGCGGTCCACCACGCACAATTCGTTGCTTGGGGCGCTCGCAACGGCGTCCCCGCCTCGCATATCGCCAGCGATGGCACTACCTCTAACGAGACCCGCTTGGGGGCCGTTCCGGACATTGCGTTTGGCTTGCGCATTTTTGGGCTCCAGAGGCACAATGTGCTCGTCATCGGTGGTGACACGTTGTTCCTGGCGGACTTCTCGTTCGCAAAATTTTTTACCACTTTTGCGCATATTAATGCAGGGAATCCCGACGGCGCGTGCCTCGTTACGGAATGCCTGGTGCCGGATGCCATTCTTCACAGGGTTGGTATCATGGAGCTCGACCCTCGGAGGTGCAATCGCGTTACGGGATTCTTTGAAAAGCCGAGGCCCGAAGAGACGGCTTCGCGATCCGCGTGTCCGTGCTTTTATCTGTTCCATGCGCGTTCGCTGCCATTGCTGCAGCTGTTTCTGGACGAGTGTACTATGAGGGGTGTTGGACGGCATGAGTATGACGCTCCCGGGAATTACTTGAAGTATCTATATTCGAGGTTCGCGATATACGCGATACCGATTTTGGGGAGGATCGATATTAGCGAATTACAGAGTTATGTAGACGCCTTCATGTATTTTAGGCGCTAGCGGGGGGGAGAAAAGCGTCTGTACCTGTCTTTGCGAAAAAAAAA